>JADLZL010003755.1:0-177703 GCA_015844335.1 Chrysopogon serrulatus
TTAATCTGTAATATGGCACTATGAACTCTCTTTTGGACCTTTGTATCGATTGTTGAATCTTTTCTTATTAGGAAGTAGCCTAGTATTGGAAAGAGGATGAGGATGATTCCGTGGCGTGCGCTGTCACGAGGCCTTCCAAAGTCCAAGTAGACCGATGAGGTGGTGGCAATGTCTGATTCTGACAATGACAATTTTTTAAGCCTCTAAGATGGATGGAGGAGCTGTGAGGGCCCCTCCCTTCCTTTTTTGTGAAAATAGTATGTCTTGGTTGTTCCTGTTGGCTAAGCGTACTTCGTAATTGTTTTGTCTCCAATTTTCATTTAGCTGCCACAAGAAGCGGGGCATGATCCCCTTCGACACTGATGGTGATTAGTGCTATAGTTTTGGTGCTAGTGAGCATTTTGATTTGGTTTGTCCATCTGCATTCAATTTACTAAGATGTTTTGTTTCTCTTTTTTTTGCTGGTTTTTTTACAGTAGTAAGAGAGTCGGGAGGATGATGATGATGTGTAGCGGCATGTGTTTGACCTTGAGGTAACACCACTTTACTAACTGAGTTCTAGATTAGTTCACATCTTACATAGAGAGCTACAAATTATATATATAGGCAGTAACTTTTCAAGGTTTTTGGCTGATTAAAGTGCATATATTGATGTTTTTTTATGGATAGCATAACTGTATTACCTTGTTTTTAGTCTTTTATTTTTCGATCATTTAGCCTACACTAAAGCTCAACAGTGGATTGGTTGTGCTGCTGACTCATATGATTTGTTGTTTTCATGTGTTTTTTTTTTTCATTTTTATTTGATGCTAGCTTATTTTCTGGTGCTGCCTGCATGAACTTCGTTCAGGGGAAGGATTTTGATTTAGTTAACTGTTAGTGGCCCACAGGAATTAGTCAAGCTGAAGTACTTGCAGACACAAGTCAGGTTGGCCGAGGTGGCCACCTGCAATATCTAGAAGTTTTGGCTGGTGGCATTCATAGCGTCTGGAGATCACCATCGGCTTTGAACCTTACTAGTACGTCACAGCCATCTTTCCAGCCCAATGCCCCCAGGACAGAACCATTGTCAGTTTGGACACAGGCTCTTTTTCCAGCTTAGTTGCCTCCTCTCAGTCTTGCTACCTCTAGGATACTGTATTCACTACTAAAACTTTGATCTAGGACTGCCACAGCCATCTATGGCTGAATAGGATAGTTGTCTTCAGGTCTCTGCGTTTGTTAATGGGATGTATCCGATATTATGTTGACAGATTTTCATTTGTTGTATCTGTCAGTTTTTTTATGTGACTTACTTGTTATCTTTTGGTGGTGCTAAAATCTGACAGATTTTAACAACAAAAATATGTTGATAGGTGTGTGTAGATAGTCCCAAATTTTAATGGCTACAAAAGCAGCCCACAATGGAGTTGTGAGCCTATGTGGACTTGGCTCTACAAGAAATTGAACAGTACAGTAGAAAAAGAGAAAAAAAAAGCCCACAAGCCGGTTTCTTTTTAAAAAATGACTTGCTGCTGTCTTATTTTCTCATCGGACAACCACAAAGGCAAGCCCATATACAACAAGCAATAAGAAATAGCAGCATCCATTAGATCTGGATCCTATGGCCCAGACTGGTGACTGATGGTTTAGCAAATTTTCAGTCACCTGCCATAGAGACAGAGTGTAATGTACCCAACCGCGGTTCGGCACCGCGCGCACGTTTGAGCCATGCATGCTGAAGATGGTGAGCTAGCTGGGCCGCACGGCCAGCAGGCCGGCCCAGGAATCGCAAATTCGGCCCATTATTTATACATTAAATTAAAACTGAACTAATAACTAATATCGTGCTTGAGCTTTTACATGACATTTTAATAGGCCCAAAAACTAATTAATTACTATATTGGTCCTATATACATGAGTTATGAAAGTAAAGTAAAGAGAGTGACAACAGGAAGCACATACATGCATGGAACTGAGGCTCTTAAACTATCGTCGCGTTGGTGGAGTGGAGTGGAGGTCTCCAGCAGGAATGGAACTAACGTCAAGAAGTGGCTCGCGACTCGACATCGGTACGTACGACTGAGCCAGAGAGACAACTAATTAATTAACGTCGTGGTTCGTGGCCGGCGCTCAATTAAGCACATCGATATCGTGGTCGTCAGCTTCGATCCTGTCGTCGCGCTCAATTAAGCACATCGATAGCGCGCGCGGGAGGCCATTTTCACTTTGCCCTTGATAGAACAACAATTTCTACTAGAGCCTTTTACGTGTGTGCTATTAAAAAAATGGTAATCTCGTCAAACTCCCTCAAAAGTTCGAACTCTCACAGATATCCAAGTTCTAGACTCTTTTTTCTCTCGAGTCATTCCGTCCATTTGTCCATCTAACGGTGTCAAACAGATATGTCAAATGACCATTTTACCCTCCAATGGGGCCCGTTGGTCAGCCACCCAAACTGCTTGGGGTCGCGGCCGTTCTTGGCTCAAGGCGTTCTTGCCGTGCACGGCGGGGTTGGCGAGGCGGGCGGTGGCGTTGTCGATGTAGCCCTCAAGGATGCGGTGCAGCTCGTCAGCCATGTGGTGGTAGATGTAGCAGAGGCACTCGGGCATGAAGCGGACGTTGGTGGCCTCGCCCCAGATGAGGAGGTGCAGGCCCGTGAAGAGTAGATCGACACGCGCGTCGCCATCGGGGCGGCAGCTAAGGAAGCCGCACCAGGAGGTGCAGTTACGGAGCAGCTTCTTCCGGTCGAGCATGTCGGAGAAGTCGACGGGGGAGAGGGGCATCTGTGCGTTGGCGAGGAGGAGCACGAGGTGCACGACGCTCACCGGCATGGGTTCGCTGGAGCAGCGAGAGGGAACGCTGGAGCCCTCGCCCGGCCGCCGTGGCACGCACGGGCAGCTTCGCCCGCCCGGGGCGCTGGTGGGGGTTCCGCCCGGCCGCCGTGGGGGGGCCAAGCAGTAGGGCTCGCCCGGCCGCCTCTAAAAAAAACGGGGAGCTCCGCCTGGCCACCTCGATCGGGCGTGCGATGGAGCTCGCCCCAGCCACAAGGAGAGGGGGCGCGTGTGAAGAGGCGGTGGTGGCCGTGAGGTGGGGGTGGGAGGGATATAGAGAAGGAAGAGGAGCAGATAAGGATGGAGTGGGGGTTGAGGATGGACCCGACAGGTGGGGTCTACCTGTCAGTGAGTGTGACACAGAGATAAAAATGCAAGACTGAGGGTATTGAGGACATTTACACTGATTGGACCCACATGTCAGGGGTCCCAAACGCCAGAAAATAGACGGAGCATGGACGGAATGGCTCGAGAGAGAAAAAAACTGAAACTTGGACACCTGTGAGAGTTTGAACTTTTGAGAGAGTTTAACGAGATTACCATCTTTTTTTAATGGCACACACGTAAAAGGCTCTTTCTACTACTGCAGTGCCATCTTCACTTTGCTCTTGATAGAACCAACAGTTCCTACTACTGCACTGTTCTTGGTATGTGTAAAAGAATTTACGCATACTTCCCTGCAATATGTACACATACATGCATGGTTCATCATCCTGCACATTTCTAGAACCATTACTAAATGGTCATATACCAAACTTTTATACTTCTATATATGTGACTGTATCACTGATGAATTCACACTCCTATCACTCTCATAGTATCTACCCACGCAAAGCCCGGGGTTCTGGCAAGTTATTATTAAATGTATATACACTATAGAAAAATAATTTCCCAGAAGCTGCCAAAACACTTCCTGCTCAAAAAAAATTTCAAAATGTCTACATCTCGCTCTACACATGCCACAGCAGGTGCTCTAAACAATTAGCCTCAGTTGATTAGGATACTAGGAGGTTACGCGCGTGATGCCGCGCGTGCAGTTGATGGTCGCGTTGTGGTGAACTGGTGTTCATGGTTCGTTTGTAGCGGTAATAGGCCTAAAGCTGTGTATGTAGTTGTGCTTTTTTTGGTATGGTATACGCATATGCATGTAAAAGACAGTAATAAGTACTCAAGGTTATCTCTAAGAACGATTAACGTAAAATTAAGAAAATCCATGATTGAATGGTAGAAGCTAGTGAATTTTATACTGGATAGCCTTTTGCTTTTTAAGACAATATATCCTCTTTTAAATATGGTGGCACAATAGGACTGCTAGTGGCGACAGCAAGATAGACGCACGGAGGAGTCCGGTATAGTGAGTTCCTCCTATACGTACAAAGGATTTTTCTTAGCAGTTACGCGATGATCATGCGGTGGATTAGACGCTAGTGCGCCGGCTTAAAGATGAGGGGAGAAACGAATCTGAAAAAAAAAAACTGAACTGTGTATGCAGGGCCCACGTGAACAGTTGCGGGCCCTGTATGAACAGTGCACAGGGGCTGAGAGTGCGGGGATCCTTTCCGCGATAAAGAGTTAGATATGTATGGTGATGTTATTTATTACATCTGAATCTGGTTTCATCTCCCAACGCCCCAATTACAGTTATACTATATTCCCGCTGGAGCTCCACCATATATACAGGCGCACTCTTCTTACCCGACAGCCACCGGCAGCCACAGCAGCCGCTTCTTCCCTGATATGTCATGGCGACGGCAGTGGAGATGACGGACTCCACCTCCGCGACGACACCTCCCTTAGGCTATCCGCACTCGTCACCTTTTAAATCCATCCTCTAAAAGGAATATTCTGTCCCGGTCATCAAGATTCTTTCCTCTATACCAGTTTCTCCCGCATCCATACATCCTTTATATCTCTACTCTAAACCTGAGTGGGACCCACGTATCTTTTTTTAATAAAAATCCCCCACCCACTCTCTCCCTCCCTCCCTCCCTATATCTCTCTTCCCCATTCCAGTCAAGACGCTGGGCGGGCTTTGGGCAGAGCTCCACGCCGGGCCGGAGCTTGCTCTGCGCCGGCGGGCTGGGGGCCCGGGCCGGCGCTTGTAGCTGGGCCGAGGCGGATGGGCGATCAGGGGGCGGGCTTCTCGGCGGCGGCGGGGCGCGAGGCGGGCGCGGTTCCTCCTCTAGCGGGCGAGGCGGGCGAGCTCCACGCTGGGCGGAGTCCACAAGGCTTGGCGGGCGGCTCGCTTCCGGCTGACGGGCGCGGCCCCGCAGCGCCTTGGCTGGCGGGGCGCCAGCGCTGAGGCGCTGACGGCGGGCGCTCGGCGCTGGCGCGCAACGGCGCTTTCGGGCGCGACGGCGAATTTCGGCACGACGGCGACCTTCTCTCTCCTCCGCCCGCCCGCCGCCTCCTTCTTCTCCTCCGACGCCACGCGGGCCCGCGCCACGCAGGCTCCCTGACGCCCGCTACGACGCCAGGTTTGCCGGGCGGCGGGAGAGATTCTGGGTGCCAGCTCACGTCCGGGAAAGGGCGTCCCGGATCCCTTCCCAGGGTCCAGTGCAGATAGCCTTACTCCTCTATGCTCTTGCCGGGTCGTCATCACCCTCATCATCTCCCTCTCACTGGTCCGCAAGGCCGCCGACGCGGGCCACTGCCTCCCGCCAGGCCCGCCGGCGCTGCTCTTCCTCGCCACATTCCTGGTGTTGCGGCGCTCCATCTACGAGCTGGCCCCGCTGCTGCGCGAGCTGCACGCGCGCTACGGCCCCATCATCTCACTCCGCCTCCCTCGCACGCTTGTCTTGGTCGCTGACCGCCGACTCGCGCACAAACTCCTTGTCCAGGGCGGCGCCACCTTCTCCGACCGCCTGCCGCTCGTCGACCCGAGCGGCCTCTTCACCGCCGGCGACGTCAGCTCCTCGCCCTACGGCGCCTACTGGCGCCTCGTGTGCCGCAACCTCGCGGCCGAGGCCTTGCAGCCTGCTCGCGTAGCCCGTTTCGCATCCGCCAGGCGGCGGGCGGGCGACAGCCTCATCGACAAGCTCCTCCGCCCTCAGAGCGCTGTGGGCGCCGTCACGCTGCGGCCGTTCCTCCGCCGCGCCATGTTTGAGCTGCTCGTGTACATGTGCTTCGGCAGGTGGCTGGGTCAGGATGCGCTCGACGAGATCGAGGGGCTGCAGCTCCAGGCGATCCTCTCGCTCACCAAGCGGCTCTTCCGCCGCCGGTGGGTGGCCTACGTCGCGATGCGGCGGAGGCAGGACGAGGTGTTCGTGCCTCTCATCCACGCCACGCCCACGCGACCCGGCGGCGACAGCCCACCGTGCTACGCGGACTCGCTCCGCGCCCTGCGAGTGCCCGAGGAGGAGGGCGACCGCCCGCTCACGGACGCCGAGATGGTCAGCCTCTGCTTCGAGTTCCTCAATGCCAGCACGGACATAGCAGTGATGCTGGAGTGGATCATGGCCGAGCTAGTGAACCACCCGGACGTGCAGGCCAAGGTGCACGAGGAGGCGGTGAGGTCGTCGTCGTCCAAGTCCAACGGCGGCGGTGACGACGACGTACAGGTCCAGGCGATGCCGTACCTCAAGGCCGTGGTGATGGAGGGCCTGCGCCTGCACCCGCCGACCCACTTCTTGATCCCGCGCAGCGTGCGGATCGACGACGCCGTGGATGTCGGCGGCTACACGGTGCCCAGAGGCGCGGAGGTGAACTTCCTGGTGGCAGAGATCGGCCGTGACGAGACGGTGTGGACGGCGGCGCAGGAGTTCCGTCCGGACCGGTTCCTTGACGGTGGGGAGGGCTCCGGCGTTGACATCACAGGAAGCCGGGAGATCAAGATGATGCCTTTCGGTGCCGGGCGGCGTATGTGCCCCGGCTACTCGCTCGGCACATCCACTGCGCCAAGTACTTCGTGGCGCGGTTGGTGCGAGACCTAGAGTGGCGCCCGCCGGTGGAAGGCGTGGCGGTGGACATGGCGGAAGAGCTGGGCTTCACCGTCGTCATGAAGCAGCCGCTCCGTGCACGCATCGTCGCCAGGCATTAGCTCCATGCATCGCATGCGCATGTCGTCTGGAGTGGAGTCAATTTCTTTATTGCTCGTACTAGATACTAGATTTTTTTTTTAGATAATGCGTAGTACTAGATACTAGATACATATAGTATTATTCTATAGATATAATTTCCAATGAGATAACTTATAAAAAGATTATGTGTAGTTCAACATATTACTTCTATAAGTTATCTCATTGGAATCTTTTTGCCTTACACGATTTACCTCCTACCACTCAAAAGATGAAGTGGAAAAGCAAGATACTTCACATAAAAAACCTGGGAGTTCATTTGCTACACTACTCATGCCATGTTTGTTCTCATGTTTATGAAAACACATGCTCACCTTTTTCTGCTGGAAAGAAAGTTGGAATGCTTAATAGTAATAAATAGAAGACCATGTTTACTAATTTAGGTTTCCTTTTGTTGCGAAATGTACAACCTTGGATCTTCGTCTCTGGCTGATTGTTTTTTTCAACTGCCTTTTCACATGATCTCAGTATAAAAAACAGCATTGTAGATTCAAAAAGTCCAAGTATTAATTAGCACATACTCAGATATGGAGTGTACGTAGTATGTTATCAGAAAATATCACTTGTCTTCAAAATTGTTTCAAATGTAACACTGAACTGTAAACCTTACACACATGTGCTAATCTCGTTTGATCGGCGGGGAAATCGATTAGTAAAACTATCACAAAAACCAAATTGAACAAGCAATAAATCAAAGACACAGTGAGCATTATTAGAAGCTTTCGTGGTTGGTATACATCCATTATTTTGTCATTTGGATAATGGTGGTTGGTGGATAAAGAAAAACATTGATAATAACCTCCATTTAATAAAGGATAAATAGTAACACAACAAGTAGGGAATGCCTTTCGAGCCCCCGCGTCGTCTCTGAGGCGGCATGGGGGATCCCGCCACCGCCGCCCCTCAGGGCCTCAAAGGGCCATCCCAACTGCCGTCGCCACCCTCCCTGGCTTGCGGCGGCGGCAGCCCGCTTCCCTTCCTCAGCCCCATCTTTTCCCTCTCCTTGTCCTCCCCAGATTCCCCCTAGCAGTTTTCTCTCCTCATCCATCTCTATTGATGGCTCTGGCCACTGACCAGATGAGAGGATCTGGCCCTCCGGTAGGCGGTTCAGTCGGCTCCAGGCCTGGATCCGGATCCGATCGCCAACCAACCGCGGCGCCTGATTTGATGGCGGATTCCAATGCCCGGCAGCCGGTTCACTGGGCGGCGATTTGGCGAAACCCCGCCCCGGCATCTTTTCGCCGGGCCGGTGGCGAAATGGTACCGATCGTGTCATGCATCTTGTTGAAGGCGTCATTGAAGCTGTTGTGCCCGTGGGCATTCAATAACTGGGTGAAAACCTAGCCTGGTTTCTCCGGGCCGGCGGCGGTGGCGCCGTTGACACGTTGTCGAAGTTGTTGTTTATCAGGACCGGGATGTCCTACCGTGTGTTATCCTGCTGCGCGGCTCAAGACAGAGGTGGCGCTCGATGGCATAACAGCTCGGCTTTTGGTGAGCAGGCTTGCATCTGCACCAAGAGCTCTGTGTTGTTGCCTTAGAAAAAAACATCCAGTCTTTAATGGTGGTTGGTATCCAATATTTCCAGTACCTTTTTAGGTATGACAAACATGTTTTTAGGGGCTTTATCTTGAGGTTGGTGTTCTTATTCTAGTGGAATTGTCATCACATTCGTGATCTTATACTAGTGGAGTTGACATCATGGAACAAACCTGTTTGTTGCGTAGAACTACTCGAGCTCCTTGTTGGAGATGTAATTTTTTTCGTCAGTTTTATTTTTTTTAATTTTCTAGTTGTAATAATTTAGTCTGATTAAAGCCAGATAGTTTCTATCCTTTATTAAAAAACACAAGTAAAGGTTCTTTATTTTGCAGAGGTCTGATTTCAAGAGAGACCATGCAACATTATTACGTGTAATGTAAAACAGAACGGAAAAAATGAAGGATCAGGATATCATGCATGTGTGTAAACAAACAACGCATGCATGCATGCATGCAACCCATTGAGAGGCTTGAAGATGATCTGATGCATGCAGATCGACAAGATGAGCACGACGTAGGCCGGGCGCCCGGGCATCAGGCAGCTAGGGTGTGAGACCCAGATACTCCGGCGTGAGAGGCTTGAAGATGCCGTCGGTCTCCAGCGCCTCCGCCAGCTGCGGCCATATGTAGGCGCTGAGAAGCCAGGAGCCGTCGCCTCCAGGCCGCGCTCCGACGGACAGGTAGCCCGAGCAAAGCCTCCCGTAGTCGCACATGGGCAGGGCGAGCGCGGCGTCGCCGAAGCCGAAGTCGGTGTCGATCGGGAACGACGCGAACACCGTCTGGTTCAACGTCGGCGAGCCCATCCCGAGGACGCCCTTCTCCATCACGTGCTCGCACTTGTGCACCTCCACCCAGTCCACCAGCTCCTGCAGGTACTCGTCGTAGTCTATGGACGTGATGGTCTCCCGCACCATGGCCGCCACCTCCGCCAGCGGCTTCCGCCGGACCTCCTCCACGGCGGCGCCGCCCAGCGCGTAGGCCGTGACATTGCCGAAGTAGTTGCGCATCGCGGGGACGAGCCCCGGCGACTTGACCCGCCGCCGCGCGTCCACCATCCAGCCCATGCAGCACCGCTCCTCCGGCACGCGGGACGCGGCCACGGCGGCGGCGAGCGCCTTCCACAGGTACGCGGACACCGCCTGGACGCGCGAGGGACGCGGGAGCTCCGCCACGGTGGCCATGTATCGAAGCTTGGCGATGTCGCTCGCCTCGACGTAGTAGAGGCGCTCCACGAAGCTGGCGGCGGCCGTCAGCGCGTTCACCGTCCGGTGGTCGTCGTACGTGGCGAACAGGGCGTCGAGCGCGTCGCTGTACGCCGGCGGGGCGCGGGGGCGGAACACCGAGCGGTTGTGGTTCACCTCCCCTCCCTCGGCGACGGTGATGCTCCCGGTCCGCGCAAGCTCGGACCACATCCTGACGCACATGGCGACGCCATTGCCGTCGGTGACGAGGTTGTTGAAGCCCCACACGACGGAGAAGGCGCCGCACGCGAAGGAGAGGAGCTGCACCGAGAGCGTGGCGTCCTCTGGGTACGGCAGCATGATCTTCTTCAGGGACTCCTCCGCAAGGCCGTGATCCAGGCTCCCCAGGGTGACGCCCACCTCTCCCACGACGAGCTCCGCGCCCTGGTTGCCGCAGTGGAGCACGGGGAGGCCGCCGCCGGAGCTTGTTGGGTTGATGACGATGCGGCCGGCGAGAGGGTACAAGTGGTTGAGCAAGGTCGGCAGGAGAGCTTCGAAGGTGGAGACGACGGCGTGGAAGCCGCCGCCGCCTGGGCCGGACTTGGGCAGCTTAGGGTAGAGGCATACCATGGAAGCCTGCACATTGTCCGGGTATCTAGGTTTGAGAAGGCCACGACGTGGGGCTTCAAAGACGGGTCGGAGGCCTTCACAAGGCGGCGACTCAACACCCGAATGGGCACCCCAGATGATCTTGTTACGGCAACCATATTTCAGTCTATTATTATTAGTATACTACTGATAACTAAGTCAGCACTGAAAAACCGAGATTTGTTTACCATTTTGCCTGCCTCAGTGTCAATTAATTGCTTTCTCTTCTGCAACTATATATAAGCTCATGCATGGAGGCTGCTGAAGCACTACATGACCATCCTCATATATATATACATGATACATGATGAAGAAATATTAATTAATTAGTTATTGCCCTGCTTGTTCGCCAAACAGTTCTTCTGCTAGCTCTTTTCTTTTTCTAAAAAAAAAGGTGCTGTCCATCAACCTATAGTACGTCCGTCTGGTGGATCGTTGTGCGTTGTTGAGACGTATTGAGTTGGGATTTCTTGCGTTCAAATTTGATGTTGTACAAGTGCAAATGAACTGAAGTTAGTTAATCGTTGGATTGATCTGTCGGCGCCAAAATTCGCCCTCTGCAGCACGCACGGGATCCCCAGAAACGTCAGGAGCTCCGATTCTCGGCAGGTGCCCGACATGCGGCTAGCCTGGAGGATCTGCTAGCCAGTTTCGAAATGACGTCCAAAAGCATGTCAATTATCATTTGGAGATGATTTGTTTTGAGTTTTGCCTTTTTATCCTTCTGTTTGGGTCTGGGTCCTGATTGGTTTGGCATTCTTCCTTCTTTTCCTGGGCTTGTGTTAGGATGATATTTTTTTACTTTATCTTGTATTATTTTGAGCTTGTTTATGATAGCTTTTATAATATCCTTCTGCAGATGATAAATCACCAAAACTTGTAGAAGTTGCTAGTTGTAAGTCATAATTCTAAATTTGGTAATTGTATATGTTCTTTTTATGTGAGTGTTGGTGGTTATAGAAAGGAGTTAAAGACCACCAACAGCAGCCCCTCAGCGCAATTTTTAAAAATAAGCGATGTCATCCCCCTTTCACTTTCATTGAGGGGATTGGTGAAATCAAGTGCGAAAAAAGTTGTGCATAAAAGCCCCTCAGCGGGATTTTTAAAAACAAACTTCGCCATCCCCCTTTCACTTTCGTTGAGGGGATGTGCGAAAGCGAGTGCCAAAAAGAAAGCTGACCAAAGTAGCCCTCAGCGCAATTTTTGTATAAAAAATAGTGTCATCCCTTTTTCACTTTTGTCAAGGGGATTTGCGAAAGCGAGTGCGAAAAGGAAAGCTTCCCTCAGTGCAAGTCTTTTTGAAAACAAATGGCGCCATCTGCCCTTTCACCATACATCAGGCCGGAGCTGGAGAACCCCAACGATATGGTTGTGGTTGCTTATCATGATGATGGTGAGAGCATTCCTATGATTGACCTTGGTAGGCTTCTTGATTCCCAGACCTCGCAGCAGGAGGCTGCCGTGCTCAAGTCTGCGTGTGAGGACTGGGGCTTCTTCCAGGTAATTAAGTCAATAGAATTGAATTTATTTTTAGTCCGAAAACTTTATAATCTTCTGGAAAAATAACCCAGCTATAGAGCTACTAGCATCCACACGTACTCAAGTGTCATTAGATACTTTTGTTCATTATATTATTCTTGTCGTCTTCTGTTCATTATAACCACCTGAAAAAAAATCAGACTACACATTTGCTTCGCACTACTCCATTCAGTTGCCCTTATTAATTTTGGAATTTTTTTTAAATAATATTTTTTAAGGTTAAATGCGAATCTAGCATCTGAGTAAAAAAAATTGCAAATCTAGCAGTCTCTCGGCCTGTGGGCAGCCGATAGCTGACGTATCGGCACCTGGCGGGCCGACTAGCACATATCGGCAGCTCGGGGGGCCGATTAGTTGTCTGACAAAGCCCACGGGCGCCAGCGGAGTGGGCCATGTCGGATCGACAGGCCTGTCGGCCATCCACCGGCCGACTGGAGACTGTCGGCCACTTGGTAGCCGATAGGTACTGTCGGCTCGCCGCCCGGCCGAGACAGGCCCTAAATATCTACCGGCCCCTTCTTCCTCATGCGGCGCGAGCGCGGCGGCTATCTCTCTCTCAGCCGGCCAGCCGGGAGTCGCTGGCCGCCCGATCCGCCGCCTCGCAGCCTCCCTCGCCCGGCGGCCACCGGATCCGGTGGCGGGCCGGAGGTGCCGCCGCCGCCGCCCTCCAGGGCCCCCCACGTGCGCCCTCGGCCGGCAGGCTCCATCGCCGCCCGGCTGCACAGGTATGCTTCTTCTCTCTTTTTTTTTATTTTTGTTAGTTTATTAGTTATTTTTTTGACAACATTTTTTTGTTAGTTTAGTTAGTTGTAGTTAGATTTTAGGGTTAGTCTTTTAGAGTTAGATTTTAGGGTTAGTCTTTTAGTTAGATTTGAGGGTTAGTTTTAGTAGGATTTAGTTAGATTTTAGGGTTACTATTAATTAGTAAGATTTAGTTAGATTTTAGGGTTAGATTAGGTGTAGAATATTTATTTGAATTTTAAATTACATTTTTGAGGTAATTATAGTTAGGTAGTCTGTAATGGTAGTTTATAATTTTTATATCTATGTTATTTAGATTTGGATGAGTGAATTTTAGGATTTAGATTATTTTAATTATAATTTAGGTTTTATAGATGATGGTTCAGATTGAAATCTTATATTGATATTATTAATTGTACGAGCGATATTAATTCATGAATTATCTAATGTTTTTAAAATATTGGACCAGGAATGTCGTTCGATTTAGTTCCTTTCAGAATTTACTATGGGAGTGGTGAAATCAGATATGGGGACAGTGGGGTAGACCTTAGAGAGTTCCAGTTCTTTGACACGCAACTGAATTCCCCGCTAGATTATAGGCGGAGGCAACTTTTAGCCTGGCTGCATGAATATTTTCAAGTTGCTCCTTCCCAGCATCGTTTGAAGATTAGTATGTTGGTGCCTAAGAAGCGAGAGAATGGATGGAGATGGGAGTTGTACGAGGCCAGTAACACGAAGAAATGGTATTTTCTTGTGTCTAAAGCGTTGGAGCGTCGATATAACAATATCATGCCTGTTGAGTTCCTGAAGGGTGGCTTGCAGACAGAGAGTAGTAATATAGGTCAAGAACATGAAAATATTGAGCCCACACCTATGGAGAAGACATATGTTTACCATCCTCAGGAGGTTGACAATATCGCGCAGGATACAACACAGGAACAATATGCGGTTCATAGCACCACGGAGGATGCACCAGACGAACAATACGGTCAATCCATTGAAGCTGATCAGGGTGAGGAGGATGAAAGAATCGTCAAACATATGGAGCTGGATGATGCGGAGCACATAGCATATGTCGATGAATTTACCGGCAGGAGCTTTGACAATGAGACCGACATCCCTGAGGATTGGATTCACATAGCACCGGATTCCATGACGGTCGATGATGGTCATCATTCGTCGTGGGAGTATTCCAGAAATGAGGTCAGACAAGGATAGATGTTTCATGACAAGATTCATCTGCCGCACGCAGTTAGACGATGGACTTTTTTTGAAAAGAAACAGTTTTGGGTGGTTATATATAACCCGACGATGTGGGATGTCAGGTGTGTCACCCCAGGTTGTACTTGGCATGTTCATGCTCATATGGCACGTACGGAGACTAACTTCATAGCCACTATTGTGCAACCACACAATTGCTTGCTGCAGACAATGCTTATCGAGCACAGGAACATGACGGCTGACTTTGTGGCAAAGAAAATGTATGGGGAAATTATTGAAAAAGTTGGCATATCTCCTTTTCGGATAATGCTTGCTATTTAGAATAGATTTTGCTATGAGATATCTTATGATATGGCCTGGAGAGCAAAACAACTAGCTTTGGAGAGAAGGTTCGGTACGTTCAAGGACTCATATCATCACTTACCAGCCCTTCTAGAAACCATTCAAGCCAGAAATCCTAGGACTATAATTGATTTTGATGACTATATAAACGAGGCAGGGGACCGTGTGATTAAACGGGCTTTTTGGTCTTTCGGCTGCATGATACAAGCCTTTAAGCATTGCCGACCAGTGCTATGCGTGGATGGTACATTCCTGACTGGGCAATATAGAGGTACATTGCTCACAGCTATAGGTATCGACGGTAACAACCAAGTTGTGTCTATCGCTTTCGCACTGGTTGAATCGGAGAACAATGAAAACTGGTTGTGGTTCCTTAAGTTGGTCAAACGAGGTATCGTGGAAGATAGGGAGAATTGTTGTGTCCTGCATGATCGCAATGCGGGTTTGCTGAATGCAGTGGATAAGTTGAAGAACGGTCTGGATCCAGAGGTGCAATGGCCCGATATACAGAGTCGTTGGTGCATTAGGCATCTAGGTATTTCTATAAGCAGTTCAAGAGCAAAAAACTGATGGACCTTTTCAAGAGGCTATGCAAGCAAAACCAGAAAAAGAAATTTGAGTGCCTGTGGGAAAAGTTAGATGAGCTGACGACAAGCCATATGAAAGAAGTGCGTCGTCAACCTGTTGTGGCACAAGAGGAGGACCCAAAAGGCCTGGATCCACATCCTAATGAGCCACGAAGCAAAACTCGTCAACGTAAGGGTGGGAGATCATTGAAGTGTTTTTCAGATTGGATTAAAGAGGAGCCCCGTGAAAAGTGGTCCCTGCTTTATGACACATACGGAGCATGCTACGGCATAATGACGACGAATCTTGCTGAGGTTTACAATTGGGTGCTGAAAGGTACACGTTCACTTCCTCTGGTTGCAATTATGGAGGGTCTCTTGAGGGGGACAATTGTGTATCTACGAGAGCGTTATGAAGCGGCAAGCCTAGTCGTTCAAAATCCACAGATGACATATGCCTGGAAGATTTCTTCATACCTCGAAGAGAAGAGTGCTAAAGGGTCCATGCATAGGGTGTTTGCTGTTGGCAACCAGGACCTTGTCTTTGAAGTCATGCTACGTGACAAGGGTGGACTTGGTATTGGTCCAAGCGACATAACCATGGAGGTTCAGTTGTGGCCAGAGGATAACATGTGTGAGTGCACATGCAACAAACCCAAGTACTACCATTATCCATGCCCGCATGTGCTTGCTGCCTGTGGGAAAGCCAATATTCCCATGACATTTGTGTCTCCTTATTTCAACAAAGAGGCTGTGCTTGGAGGGCCATTGCTGATTTCACAAAGCCTGTTGCGGATTCGGACCGTCTTTGATCTCCGGATCCAGATAAAAGGGTGGAGGGAAAGGGCCGCTGCAAAGAGTCGACGTATTAGGAATGACATAGATGCTTCGGAGGCTTCGGACAAGCGTCCCTTCCGCTTAGCTTGCGGTGGAACTCATCTGAGGAAGAACTGTGAGGCGTACCCCACACATAGACTTGCAGATAGAACAGAAGTACGCCGTATTCCACAACGCAACTATAGGCACCCCACTGAAGACGGCCCTAGCGCGTAACAGTGTTCAACTTGTAATATTTGTTACGGATATGTATGTGTTTGTTGCAATGTTAAAATTTTAAACATTTTGTATAATTAAACTTTGCAACGGTTTGTAATATTTAACATCGAAGTATGCTATAATAATTAAGCTTCCAACGTTTACTCCTTTATACCTTTTGAACGTATAGTATTCTATAATTTTGGGTCGGTATTAATACTTTTGTAATTTACTTTGCAGCATGGCCGGAATGGAGCTCATTGACCCTGTTCTTGACCAGAAGCACCGCTCGAACCTGCACGCTAGGCAGCTTCCCCCACCCTTACGTCTTCGCACCCACGACGAGTTGTGGGTTCTTGACCACCGTTGGGTTCCACGGTTAGTTGTATTCATACCCTATCTTGTCCATTTTATGTTTATATGTATTTATCATTTAACATGGTGTATGTGTTCTTGTAACAGGTTACGTGCTGCGAGTCTACTTACGTTCGTATGCCTGGTTGAGCGACACCGGCAGAGGAGTTCACGTTTTCCGGTGGACCGGGCACTACTCTCAGCTTGGACAGACCGCTGGAGACCGGAGACGCACACGTTTCACCTCCCAGTGGGTGAGGTGACTGTCACTCTTCAGGACGTCGCTATGCTCTTCGGTCTACCTCTGTTCGGTACACCTGTTCACCCTGTTCTCGTTCCAGTAGATTGGGACGTCCAGCTGCAGGCGCGTTTCAAGGGAGTGTTTCAGCCCACGCCTGGTGAGGCAGAGCAGTTTGACTTCCAGCACAGCCACGGCCCACCTAAGGCATGGTTGTCACAGTTCCGTGGGGAGGGGCTACTGGGGGAGGACGAGGAGTGGAGGGTGCTGCAACACTTAGAGGCGTACCTGTTGTGGCTGTTTGGGTGGGTACTCTTCACCAGTTTCCACCACGACACCGTCGACAAGCACTTTATTCAGTACACGGCGCAGATAGCGTATAGCCCACTTGAGCAGATTCCTCAGTACAGTTGGGGTTCAGCTGTGCTTTCAGCTACGTACCGGGCACTATGTGACGCTTGCACTCGGAGGTCGTCGACAGGTACGTTGGCTGGTTGTCCGTTGTTGTTGATGCTGTGGTCGTACGAAAGGTTCGATATTGGGAGGCTAGCCCTATCGTCGTACGAAGAATACGGCGTTGAGATGTACGTGCTCGATGAGGATGGTGTCCCGGACGAGCTCGACGCCCCGACGATGGGCACACTGTGGTTGTGCCGCGATGTACGTACTTCAACACTACTCTATAATTTTATTGTTAACAATTTACTTACACTTAATGAATTTCTATTTTGTGTGCAGCTAATGTGGGCAACAGGCACCGGTCGCGTCACGTACCCGGCGTATGTCACTCAGTTTGACCAGCTTAGACCTGACAGGGACGGTGGACTCCGTACACAGCAGATGCCATACAGCCTTGTGCGTCCTTCGGCTTGTCCGAGTTGTGCTACCATGACCAGGAGCTGTGGTACACGAGGAAACGACTGGTGTTTGACGTCTTCACCGAGCCGTACTGTCCAGAGCGCGTGGCACGTCAGTTCGGGCACGCACAGGTAAGTATTGTTATGCTCCCATTTATTCATGATGGTGTTACATGTCCATTCACTCTTGTTTCTCGTGCAGGTCTTCTAGAAAAGGTCAAGGTGCAGCGTACGACCAGTCCTGGGTTGATAAGATGCTGCCTTTCGTGAACGCCTGGGCGGACGCAGCCACCGACGTCCATGACCTAGGTGGCCCATTCATCGAGGCCACCTACCGGAACTACTTGGGTTGGTTTCACACGACCACACGCTTTGCGTTCATCTCATCCCCGTGTCGACAGAGGACGAGCCGCACGAGGCCGAGATCACCGACACGTTCGCCATGGAGCCGGCAGCAGCTTACCATGCGTTGGTAAGTATTTTTATTCACACCTTGGTCATTTCATTATTTTCAATATTGTACTTTACACAATGTGTAACAATACATGTTTGATTTGCAGACGGATATCTGCAATGACATGGGCAACGAGCTCCTATCGTATGCCCACCAGTACGAGCAAAATCCTCCACGAGTTGCTAGAAATGAGTTGGTTGCCGCCCTTCGACGACTGGGCCAGCGTTGCTTAGACGGAGTACGACGGGCTTCCTGTCGTCAAACGGACATCATTGAGTTGCCTCCACGTGTAGCTCTAGGCTTAGGCTCTGGAGGACCTCGTTCAGCGTACCAGGAGCGCCACGACAACATTAGAGTCTTAGGTACTTCTCTCAGACATTTCGTTTTCTTGCTACATTGTTACCATAGCAAGCTGGCCATAATCTTTAAATTATGTTGTAGGTACCCGGGCTTCTTGCAGCGAGTACACTGAGGGTACGGACAGTTTTGGAACCTTTTTCACGGGCAGTACTCCACCTGCGTACCCGTCTGAGGCCGGCCCTCTCAGTTTGTTGGTGCACCACAGCCCACATAGCCGACGCAGAGTACTCAGCCTACAGACTTGACCCCGGAGGCACGACAGCGTCGCCCTCCAGACCAGTTCACTTTTCCTACGGGCCAGCTTCGTCACCGAGGAGCGCAGCAGCCCACCAAGCGGGGTCGTCGTGGAGGTTGAGTTCGCATTGATGTATGCATCAAAGGTACCATGGATGTGAACTAATGTACTCTTGGATTTATGTGTATTAGTACATTTAAGATCATTCAATTGGAGGCAACGCTCTAATACGATCCCACGCCTGCATCGAGGCAAAGGACAGTGTAAACACAAGCGATCCAACGCCTGCATCGAGGCAAAGGACAGTGTAAACACAAGTGATCTAACGCCTGCATCGAGGCCGAGGATAATGCCAAACTGGGCTCACTTCATTGCGTTCTCAGGCTTTGCAGCGTATGTGTGGTCGAATCAACCGTATCTGCATCACAACGTAGCCTTTTCAATGAATGATCGAATCAGCAGTGTCATCAATACAACGTGTTCTTTTTAGACTAGGGTCCTAGCCTTTTCAGTGTATCGTCCCTTCAACAGTGTCATCAATAAAACGTAGCTTTTTCAGACCATAGACCTAGCCCTTTCATTGTATGGTCTTATCAACAGTGTTTTGTCGATTTCAAATTAATGCATTGTCCAAATAAACTTCAGCACAACATTACACGTCCCCCGACCTATATATACACCTCCCTTGTTACATGATTTTTAGGCACACCTGTGTTTGGTAGAGATGTTTGGAGGCAGAGGGAGAGGAAAGGGTGAGTCCTCAGGTAGAGGAAAGGGTGAGTCCTCGGGTAGAGGAAAGGGGGGAAGAAGGGACCTCCCATTGTGTGGGAGGGTTCTCTAGGTCCCGATGATTGGGTGGAACCACTTGAGGATTTTCCACTGGAGGGGAAGAGTGACTTCACCAATGATAGACCTCTCCGGGGATATGATAACCGGAGAGAGGAGTGGCCCAAATGCCGCCACGGTGAGGACTGCGTAGTTCAGATGAACGATGACGAGATTCATGGAGGACGTCGTTTCTTCAGATGTCCGATAGGATGGGTATTTTCCCATCGACTATTATCTTGCGAAAAAGTCTTATTTTAAATGCTTACATGCTTATATGATTTCTCTATTTCAGGCAGCCAATGAGGGCGGTGATTGTGGATTCACTAGATGGGTCGATCCCGCTCCTATTTTTCCCCATCAATAGTACATCTACTACCTAAAGAAGCGTATCTTCGATCTTGAATTCGAAAACTAAACCCCTGGTCCGGACAGCAGCGATGATGCGGATGCGGACGAGGGACTCTGCCCTAATCCATACTTTTGTCAGTGTCCTTATCACAAGGGGCCTCCTCCTCCTCCACCGCCACCGCCACCGCCAATAGGAGGCTACGTCGGAGAGGGCTCGACTCAGTTTGCTATGTGGGAACATTATTAGGATGAATCAATGTTCGTGTTATATATTCGTTGCTTTGTTAAATTTTTCTAAGGCATGTTAGGTTTAGTTTGCCACCTCTTTCCCATGCTTTACTAGAGGTCGCCACATGCCATTGTTAGTTGTCGTTGCAGGTTGTATTTTGTTTAATTCTCTAAGAGTTGCTATGTTCATATAGTGCGCTGGATTAATATTAACATGTGTTTGTCCCTCATAAGTTTCTACTTCGCGTTTAAAAAAAAGTTGAACAAATTTTTATTAAGGCTACCCAAAGAAAACAATATTAATAATAAAAATATTTTACATAGTTCAAAGATGAAAAAAGTATGCGGAATAGGAGAGGGAGCGCATGAAATATAGCTGTAGGCTGCTGGGGGGCCGACAGGCACTTATCAGCTTTCCAAGGCCCGATGGTGCTTATCGGCAATCCAAGGCCCAACAGGACTGTCGGCTCGGCGAGGGCCGATTATTTATGGGCCTGTCGGCCGGCCGGGCGGCCGACTGGACCTATCGCCAGCCCGGCCGGCCGACTGGCCGCCTGTCGGCGCCGACAGGTCCAAACCGCGAATGTCGGCTGATCTGCGTGTGCCACGTAATCCTATCGGCTTTTGGGCGGCCGACAGGTGCCTTGTCAGCAGCCACACGGCCGACAGACGTCTAGTTTTGCAATACTCCTATAACAGCTTCTATATTTACAATTATTCATTAAAAAAATATTATTTTAAAAAATTCATTAATTTTGCTCCTCGATCATATCGTGCCATGCATTCCGTGCTGGCTGTAGGTCTCCCTACCGTTCAGCTCACATCAGTAACATGATTGGCTAGTTTTTCCTTTTAATTTGTATCGTCATTTTTTCTCGTGTAAGCTTTTTTGTGCACTGAGAACAAACACAAAAATTTTTATTCCAGTATAAAAGGCATTGTGAAGAGCGCGAAGCTAAATCTTTCCATTATATTGCCATATATGATATTTTGCCATAGCATTTTACCCCACAGGTAAGTTGGTTTCACCCTGTAATTCATTCTATGTCCTAAAACACTTGTATGCCAATTCCTTTTATCGGAAGATAAATTTGTCGGAAGACGATATCATACCCATAACAACAAACTCCTAATAAAATAGCATCACAAAATGTGTACAATTAATTTGCGATGTGTTTAACATCGATTATGGTGATTTTGTTTTTTTCCAGCTAAAGTCATTGGTTTATTTTTATTTTATAATGTTTGCCTGGCTCACTTTACCTAATGAGTAAAATACACTAGCGGCCCCCTTAATCCACCTCGTGCCACTTTGGTCTATGAACTTGCAAAGCGAAAAAAAGTGGTCCCCGAACTTGTCAATTTGTGCCACTTTGGTCCATGAGCTTGCAAAGCGAAAAAGTGGTCCCCGAACTTGTCGAGCCTATGCCACTTTGGTCCATGAGCGTGCAAAAGGCGCTGCATGGCTTTGTTTCTGCCACGTGGCGGCCTCACGGTAGGCCGTGCATGGCCTTGTTTGTGGTGATGGCGTCGGCACTTTCTTTTTAATTTGCAAAATTAATATCTTTTTTATTCGAGCTCCTAATATAGCAAATAATATATCAATTTTGATCGTCTCGACGAGCTCTTTGCAATGGTGTACTCCGTTTTTATTGTTTGAGATAGTTTTATTTTTTATTGTTCACACGTTGAAAAGAAAGTTTGATCGTCTCGACGAGCACTTTTACTGTTCACACACTAAAACAGTCTCAACCAACAAAGCGGAGTACACCATTGTAAAGAGCTCGTCGAGACGATCAAAATTGATATATTATTTGCTATATTTGGAGCTCCGAATAAAAAGATATTAATTTTGCAAATTAAAAAGAAAGTGCTGACGTCATCACCACAAACAGTGCCATGCACGGCCTACCAGAGGCCGCCACGTGGCAGAACAGTGCCATGCAGCGCCTTTTGCACGTTCATGGACCAAAGTGGCACAGGCCGACAAGTTCATGGACCAAAGTGGCACAGGCTGATAAGTTCAGGGACCACTTTTCCGCGTTTGAAAGTTCATGGACCAAAGTGGCACAGGCTGACCAAGTTCAGGGACCACTTTTTCGCGTTTGCAAGTTCATGGACCAAAGTGGCACAGGCTGACAAGTTCAGGGACCACTTTTTCGCGTTTGCAAGTTCATGGACCAAAGTGGCACAGGCGGACAAGTTAAGGGGCCGCTAGTGTATTTTACTCTTACCTAATTGTCTTACACCAATTAATGTTCTACAATAAACTATGAAATGATGAGTCGATCAGGACACCATACATTCGGCAAACTAATAAGCATTATTATTCCCAAATCCCACCCTTAGTACATATCTGCTTTCATTAAAAAAACCATGGAATTATATATATATCTACAGCTGAAAAACCATGGAATTCCGGACACGGTTCTTGAAAAGATGAGGAACAACCTGGAGTACTTCTTCAGACTTTCCAAGGACGAGAAGAAGAAATTTGGTCAGGTGCTGCCGGGAGAAGAAGAGCTGGCCGATTTGATACATAATAAAACGCTGGATTGGGTTGATAGTTTTGACCTGATGACCCAGCCACCTTGCGATCGTGACATGACAGCATGGCCTACAACTCCTGTTAATTTGAGGTTAGTGTTAATTTGAATATACTAATTAATCAAGATTTAATTACAAGCAGCATCTATCACCAGTTATTATTGTCGAGGTCGATTTGATCCCCAAACATGCATTATTTTCAATATTTTAATTATGCAATATACTATGTATCTCTTAAGCAATAGACCTCCATAATCTGCTCATCGTAAAAAAAAAAGGTTCCAAATTAAAACATGTGCATATGTATCTATGTTTTGCAGACTTGCACCATGCTCCATGCATGCATGACTATACCTAAATCTTGTACAGTAATACGTTGATGAGGATATTAACTGTTTCAATGCATATCCAACAGGGAATCCATCGAATCGTACTCCTCTGAGATGATGAGGACAGCGCACTCGCTCATGCAGATGATCGCCAAAAACCTAGGTGTTTATATCGAAGAAATTAGTGATATATACGGCACTACTCAGGCACTGGCGATAGCCTGCTACCCTGCATGCCCAGTTGCCCATGATAAGGTTTTAGGGCTTTCACCACATTCCGACGTTTCTACCCTAACGCTGGTATGGGAGCTGAATCATGTACAAGGGCTCTAGATCAAGAGAAATGGTGCATGGGTGCCAATAAAAATCCACTCCGAAGCACTGGTTGTCGATGTTGGTGACATTCTTGAGGTATATATCTTCACATAAAATATTGACGAGCCGAGCCACATAAAATATATATGTGGTTTTATATATATCTTATATATGCTCGCACTTCAATTCTTTATTTGTAGATATTGACAAATGGGAAGTATCTGAGCATTGAGCACAGGGTCACAATTAATCCTCACAAAGAGAGGATGTCCATTAGTGCATTTCACGCACCAAAGGTCGATACGAGCGTGGGTCCACTTTCTGAAATAGCTGGAGGAGAGCTCAAGAAATACAAGACCCTGAGAGTGGAGGAGATTATTTCTATTGGCAACAAACATGAAGGGAAGAAAGCTAAGTATGGCCTGTTCAGCATCTGAGTATACAAAGATCAGAAGCATCTTTCAACATGAGCTTGCTCTAGTTAAACTTCGAGCAAAAGCTAAATATCAACCTTTGTTCAATTATGGCTAGAAGCCCGTGTGTAATTGCCTTAATTTTATTTATTTTTCCTTCTTTGTTTCGTGATTGTAAACTGTGGAGCTACCCTTTTATTGTTTTTAAATAAGAATCCAGCAGGGGGCAGCCCCTCCTGTTTCCTCAATAAAAAAGACAGAAGCTTAATTCTTGTATGAACTACACGAGCAGAAACTTCAACTTCCATATATATAGCTGTAAAATATAAGGCTCAATACGATTGATGCGCTACCCCACTTTGGCCTTGGTTTACTATATCACTAGTACACAAAGCATTAGTAGAGGCGGTTGTAGAGGCCTCAAAGACAGGCGTTTTGGGCTGCCGCCCGATTGCTAGAGGCCGGTGAAAATGATGCATTTTCACTGGCGGTTGCTTAAAAACCGCCTGTGAAAATGCATTTTCACCGGCGGTTCACTTAACCAACCGCCAGTGAAAATGACATTTTAACGGGCGGTTAACATAAGAAACCGCCAGTGGAAATGGCATTTCCACCGGGCGGTTTTATTAGGTGAACCGCCTGTATTAATGTTTTCCCCGCCAAAATTCATTTGAATTTTCATTTTTTTGGATTGGCGCCCTCTCTGTCCTCCTCCCTCCCTCCCTCTCTGTCCCTCCCTTTCCCCCCCTCCCTCCCTCCTCTCTCTCCCCCTCATCTTCCTCCCCTTGTCCCCCTCATCTTTCTCCGTTACGACTATCAATGCAAAGACTATTGAATTATGAAAAATACATTAAAAAAGTTATTATACCATATAATACTTATAGACATATATACATCATTAACAATTTAATTACACTATACATTGTTTACATCAAAATTGTTTTTTTGGCCACCATGTGATAATAAAAATTACATTAGAGAGGATTCTAATAATCATTTCGACTTAATTTTAGAGCGCTAATATCCCTTAGCGCTCTCGAACTCGGCCTCGCTAAGGCGCTTTCCGAGTGGTGGAATTTTCCCCTCTGAAGGAATAATTTCTCTCATGATAAATGAGCAGAGATCCTCAATTATTCCGTACATAGTTAGCTCGTCGAAGTTATGGGAGTCCGCTTCTTGATACGCCTGAAAAGGAAGTTTGTAAGCATTATATATATTTCCATGCGTCTAAATAAATTTGCATTTTTAATGATATAAATACAAACGTTACTATTAGTGTTACCTTAGGATTCCCGATGTACCCGTCCGCCGTTCTCATGAACTTCGACGTGTAGAATCCGCAGTGCAGCGAACCGATTGGTTGCTTGTGGCACTACATAAATTGCTTAGAGTTATTTACTTGTAATAACATCTTATATATGTAACATGCCTGATATTGATTCATAATAAATTTACATACCGGCCATTTGTGAAAAAATTATATTTCCTTCCCCCGCCAAAGACGGGTCAAACACTCCACCTCTTATTTTATAGAATCTCCAACATCTATGATCTCAAAAAGAATCAGTTAGCAGCAATCTTAAACTCTCATCGATTAAAAGATGCATGCTATATTTTGTCAGCTTACCGTTCTATGATGCTTTGGAATTTTGCATATCTTTTAGGTGGGTAGTCAGCGGAGTCCAAGACCAGCACCCTTCCGTCTCTAGGATAAATGAAGAAGCATATCCAATGGTCGCTGCAAGCAAGATCGAAACCGAAGTTGTCATGCATTTATATAAACCGATACTTAAGCCGATGTATGTATATGAACCCATACTTACCTAAAGTTATAAGGGGCAACTACACATTCCCGTGGTTTGTTTGGAGCAATGCATTGCCTATGTATGTGGCATAGTGAGTCTCATGATTCTTCTCCAAATTTTTTTTTCTCTTTTCTTTATCTTTCTTTGATAACCCCTTCAATTTGTCGTTGTCGTCACCAATTCGGAAGGTGTGCTCATTCTCGCAAATTTTTTTTGGGGCTTAGGTACCCAGTCCTTTTGAAGTCATTCTTGTTTGGTGCGGGGGACCGTACACGAACTCGTTTTGTTCATATTGCATTACGCAAGGCACAAGATAGAAGTCAATAATAATAAACGAAAGTTCATGTTAGTGTGAGAGGTACACTTACAATGCAAATAGCGTGACGAGCTGAACGTCGAGCCGCTTAAGGTTAAAAAGCCAACCATATGTCCTCAAAAGTAACGAAAGTTGTGTCTCGTTCACTTATGAAAGCAGCTGGTGGTATGTCCACTTGGATTGCGTCGATCCCAAGTCGAGCCGCTCGCATGTACCAGTCATGAAGTCTTTTTATACCAGGCGGAAGCTTTTGGAGTTGTTCCCAGCTCAGTAGAGGCCTGCCGGGTACATATTTATCCGGGACATTTTCATAGTCATCCCATGTTGGCCTCACTATCTTTAGAGCTCGGATCTTTGCTTCTTCTACTCGCCTTCTCTTGCTCGGCTAAGTCCACGGTAGTTGACTTTGAGAAAGCGCAATCCCTTCTAAAAATTTGGCGGTGCTACTGTTTTTCCTCTTCGGCTCGAATGGGGAAACCAATTTGGGAATAGAAAATTTTTCTCTTCTTGGTGGGTTTTTCTTGGGTCTTCTTTGGTGGCGGCGGTGGTGTCCAAGGCGATGCTTCCATGTCTTGAGGTGGTGGGGACGAAGCAGGCTCACGGACTGGTGTACTTTTTTGTGGTGGTGGGGACAAAGCAGGCTCACGGATTGGTGTACTTGTTTGTGGCGGTGGGGACGGGAGCAGGCTCACAGACCGGTGTACTTGTTTGTGGCGGAGATCCCGCTGGTTTCGATGTTGACGGTGGGGTTCTTGAAGGATCGGCAGCAGGTGGTGATTGTGGGTTTGGATCCGTTTGACGGTCGAGATCAGTGCCGACTCTCGAAGTTTTACGCGGGGGCTTCGTGGAAGGTGGTGGGCTGCGTCAATTGGACATCTCTTCGAGGCCACGGGATGAAATTATTAATGGCTTTGTCCGAGTGTCTCAATACCCTCGGGACCAGAAATTTCTAGCATGTCATCCTCGTGCCACAGGACGACCGTCACCACTTCTACGCCTGCAAGTACTCTTACGGTATAGGATCACCGTGGTAGTCACGTCCAGGGGATCGCAAAAAGCCTGTGGCTACCTCCCTTGTACGTTGATGCTTCATACCATATCGTATGAGCATTTTGCAAGGTGTCGGCCCATTGATGTTATCCACGGGATAGTGATGTGTGTTTCCGTAGACCCCACACTACTTGGAAAAGGAGCAGATTGAGCGGGCATGCCATAACTCATCTCCCCGAGCTCCGGGCAAGGGGTTGTCTTTGGAACGAGCCTGCATCTGTGGGCCTTGTGTGCTCATCTCGCTGAGCAGATATCGCAGCGGCTAACTTCTCGCACCGGCCGTGGATCGGGATTTGTTAGAAAGAAGGCGACATCATGTTGTTGAACTGTTCCTTAGCCTTTTCCTCAAAAAAAAAAATGCTGCATATCTTCCTTATATTGATCACGTTTCTTATACATGCCCACCCACTCCTCACCAAATCCTTCTTTCCATCCCATCTTCGAGGAGATGCCTCGTACACGGCCAGGATGCTCAGGGTTGCCCAGTCCAATACTCAGGATGTCTCTCTCCCTTCGTGGCTTGAGTTTCCCTTGTTTGACCTCCACTGCTAGCTCTAACATCTTATCAGCTGGGGCTGTGATGTCTAAGGGACGATTCACACCCGGTAGCAGTTTGTTTTGTTCCTCTACCTCTGGAGCCAATTTGCCGACCTCTCGCCAACTTCCTCGATAGCACACGAACCCCTTGTTTCTTTAGCTCCTCCTCCTCTGCCTGCCATTTTGGAATTTGTTTCTTGTAACCACCGGTGCCAAGGTGATGGTGGTATTTGTTCTTCCTTGCTAGCTCAAGCGGCTTCACTCTTGGCTTTGGCGGTGGGTCGTTCTTTGCGCCTTGAATATCTCCCACCGCGCTTGTGTGATCTTATACTTGCTCGTTGGGTCGTACCCATGCTTGGCAAACTTGGTATTCATCTCAGATCGCCAGTTACGGAATGATGTTGCAATCTGCTTGTAAAAATACCCCTTCGCAAGTTTCTCATCTGTCCCCGTAGGGTACACAAACCTTTCTATAAATTTGTCCCACAGCTCTTTCCTTTTAGTCGCATCCACATCCTTCCACCTAGTGATTGTGATGTCCAATTTATCCCTGACCAGCCAACCAATTGCATTCCTTATCTTGGCCGCCACCTCATCAGCCACTTGAGGCTCTCCTTTTGGGCCGATGCTAGGAACTATATATGTCTTCTCTGGCCACTTGTTTGTTCCTCGGTCACCACGTTTCCGGTCACTCTGTTTCCTTTTTCTTGATTTGGAGGTGGTTGTCTCAGTCGTTTCTGGAGCTTCGTCATGAGGCACGTCTTCTTCGTCTTGGGGCACGTCTTCTTCTTCCGCGAGAAGTTCCCGCATTTGAGACATAACCTCCTGGCCGAAAGAATTGAAGAGTGTTAGGATCATTATGACTATAATACTATGAAGGGAAGTGTTGGTTTTTATATTATGAGTATACCTCATCATATGGATTATAATCCGGGTCAACACTTTTTTCGCGTTGCCTATCTATGCTAGGGCATGGATCACTTAAATGACGCCGTCATCTTCCTCTTCTTCCAACATGTCACCATGGAAATCTTCTTCTTGTCCTTCTTCCGCTAGGGGTGACTCTGCACGCTGCTCTTCTTCTTCCAGAGGATTTACAGTTCTATACATGGCAATAACTATGTTAGTTACTTTGATAGGGTTCGACGTTATAAAAAGGGCAAGGCTTCTTAATGCCGTGAGACTCACCGTGCCTCCAGGGGTGTGTGAGTCTTAGTGGGTGACTCGCATGCGCTTTGCTCTTAAATCGATGGTCTTTAGATGTTGGAGACGTCATCTTCTCGATAACTATAGATTAAATAAGTCGTTAACACTAAGTCACTAACACTTAGTCATTAGGAAATAACACTTAATCACTAACACTAAGTCACTAAGAAATAAGATGGTGACACGATGATTCGTTGGATGGTATCGAGAAGGTGACTGTCAATTAAAAGAATGAGGATAAAATAACACTAAGTCATTAGGAATTAACACTTAGGAACTAACACTAAGTCATTAACACTAAGTCACTAACACTAAGTCATTAGGAATTAACACTTACGAAATACCATAAGGTCATTAAGTAAATACCACTAAGTCATTAAGTCACTAACAATAAGTCATTAGGAAATAACACATAGAAAATAACACTAAGTCATTAAATCACTAACACTAAGTCATTATGAATTAACACTTAGGAAGTACCACAAGGTCATTATGTAAATACTACTAAGTCATTAACATAATTAGTAGCATAGTGATTAATGACAAAAGAGGAGGAAATATTTCTTGATGTGGTGTGGAGGACAGATCGGCTCGAGCTCGGGCGAAGAACGGTGAGAATATGGTGGCACGATGATTCGCCGGCGGGTATCGCGATGGTGACTATAAATTAATAGAACAGAAGTCATTAATACAATTTACAATCTTATTAATATGATTACTAATTAATTAGTAATATAATTAGCAATAAATCATTAATACAATTAGTAATATAATCACGTGTCACATCACATATAATAAAAAATAATATAAAGTCATAAATACAATTAGTAATATAATCACATGTCACAACAAATATTAATTAGGTATTATTTTTTCTACATTCACCTATTACCTTTTTTCTTTTTAACAAAATATACTACAACAAAGTTACATATATTACAAGAGAGTAATATAGTATTTCATAAATAATTATTTTTTTATTTTTTCTCCTCTTCCTCCCTTTTTTTTTTTCTTCTCCCTTTCTTCCTTTCTCTTCACCATTTTTCCTTTTTCTCTTCTCCCTTTTTCTATTTCCCTTTTTGTTTTCCAAGAAGGCCGTCGGCCCGGGCCTTCCTCCTTGCCAAAGCAGGCCGCTGGCCCACGCGCGCCCACTAGGGCCCAAAGCGGCGGCGGCCCACTAGGGCACTGGCCAGCGCGGCGGCGGCGCTCCCTCCCTCCTTCAGAACCAGCGGGCGGCGGCGGCTCCCACCATGCGCGCCACCGCTGGTGTAGACGACCACCAGGGCACGAAGGCCACCACCGCCGGCTCCCCTCCTTCAGCTCCCTCTGTTTCTCCTGAGGCGGCGACGGCGAGGGCTCGAAGGCCACACGGCGGCGCCCCACGCGCGCGGGACATGGCGACGGCGACGGTTCCCAGTACACGGCTAGCTCCGAGTGCCACAAATACACGAACCTCACCGCGGCTAGCTCGGAGTGTTGCTGGCGACGAACGGCGGCCGAGCTCCGACCGGTTCCCAGTACACAGTGGCGCTCCTCCTCACGGCGGCGCCCCTCCTCTCTCTCCGGTGAAGAAGCAGCGGCCTCCGGCGATGAAGCAGTGACGAAGAGGCGGCGCGGTGTGCAGACAAGCTCCGGTGGGTCGCGCTGGTGTAGAGGAGCTCCGGTGAGCGGCGGCGCGGCGAAAAAATTGGGCAGCCTGACGGCGCTGATTCAAAAGAACTCGCCCACCAGACTTGTGAAAATTTCAAGTCTGGTGGGCGGCATATATAGATGAAGGATTTGCACTGGCGGTGGTCTTAGAAAACCGCCAGTGGAAATCATTTCCACAGGCGGTTGTCTAAGATAACCGCCAGTGCAAATGCATTTGCACTGGCGGTTGACTTAGCCAACCGCCTGTATAAATGTATTTCCACTGGCGGTTTTCTAAGACCACCGCCAGTGCAAACTTTTTCCCAATATAAATTTTCTCCTTACTGTTTTTCTTTCTTATTCACATTCTGGTATATATGTATATATATATATATATATATGTACAAATTAGTATATTTATTGTACTATATTTTTTACACTATTTCCTTTAGGTTATTTTCTTTTGGTTATTTCTTTTTTATTATTCCTTTTAGGTTATTTTCTTTTGGTTATTTCTTTTTTATTATTCCTTTTAGGTTATTTCTTTTAGGTTAATTCTTTTAGTATATTTCTTGTAGGTATATTTCTTTTAGGATATTTTGTGTAGTATATTTTTTGTAGGCTATTTCTTTTACTTAATTCCTTTTAGGTTATTTCTTTTTTATTATTTCTTTTAGGTTTTTTTGTTATTTCTTTTAGGGATAGACTATTAGGTTAATTCTTTTATAAGTTACTATTCTTGTAGATATTTATGTAAGGTAAATACTAAAAGAAGTCGAATGAAAAGGACTAAAAAAGTAGAAAGAAAAGGACTTAAATAATTAGAAAATGAATACCAAGATAAGTCATACAAAAGTACAAATTATAAAAGATAAATTATTCTACCTTGACAATAACTAATTTTTAACTTAACTATAAAATCTAGCTAGCCGCCTCTTGTTCTCGCCTTCTCTATCGTGGCGCACCCATGGCAATAAATTTTTAGGGATGGTACGCTCAACATTCTTTATCTTCAAAGGATGATCTTCAAAGAGAGACATGTGCCCAAAATGGTTGAAGTCATCTAGGTCAATTACACCATCAACTCCAAAACCTTGTTGCTTTCGGGAAGAACTATATGCTTGGTCTTGTCGCTACTTTTCTTTTTCCTCTTTACAAAGGGATCTGTGCTCGGCATAGAAGACTGTGCGGCAAAGACGAATACCAAGGATCCGGGGATCATCCTTGTAGCCTATTTTACTTAGATCAAGAACTCTTAGGCCATAGTTGTCCACTGTGACATGTTTGTCATCAACCCACTGGCATCGAAACACGGGTGTCTTAAATAAATCATAGTCTAGTTCCCATATCTCCTCAATGAAGCCATAGTATGTAGCGTTTTCATTTGAATCATCTATGGCCTCGCAACGAACACCACTGTTTTGCGTCATGCTCTTTTTGTCCCTAGAAGTGGTACAAAACGTGAAGCCACTGATGTCATAGGTCTGCCATGATGTGACCTGTCGAGACGGTCCAGCTGCTAACCTCTTGATTGTTTGTTGCTCAATTGTTTCTCCATTTTGAATGTTCTGCTCCATTAGCCATGAAGTGAATCGACGCTTGTGTTCCTTTGATAACCATTCCTCTGTTTGACTAGGGTTTTGATCGCTTAGCTCTTCTAGGTGTTGTGTGATCAGAGGCTCCATTATCGAGAGCTGATGCATGATGCTATGATGCGCTTCTAGGACTACATTGTAGTCTATTGGGATGAATGATTTTCGGCCCATCCTCCCACACCCATGTAGTCTGCCCTCATGTCGGGACGGAGGCAAACCTATTGCAATCTGGTCTTTTAGGAAATTATTGCAGAATGGACCTCCAGAATCAATGGCCTCTTCGGTAGTGTATCCCTCTATCATAGAGGCCTCAGGACGAGCACGAGTGGATACATACCCATTCAAGATCGACATAAAACGTTCATAAGTCCACATCTCATGCAGGTACATGGGACCTAAAGCCTGTATTTGTGGCACCAAATGCACGATAAGGTGTACCATTATATCAAAGAAAGATGGTGGGAAACACATCTCAAGCTGTGACACTGTCTCAACCGCGAATTCCTGAAGAGAATCCAACTGCTCTCGGTCAATTACCTTCTGAGATATCTCATTAAAAAAGTAGCATAACCGTGTGATTGCCATCTTTAAGAATATGGGGCTTATTGCCCTGATGACAATAGGAAGAAAGGTTGTCAACATCATATGACAATCATGTGAGTTATAGTTGGTTATTGTAAGATCCTTCATTGACACAATGCTCTTAATGTTAGAGCAAAATCCATTTGGAACTTTCAATTTCTTCAACCAAACACACATCGCATGTTTCTCTTCCGTAGTGAGGTTGTAGCTTGCTGCCGGGAGGTAGTACTTTCCATTATCTAGCAACACTGGATGAAGTTCTGGTTTTATCTTCAAATTGACCAGGTCCTGACGTGAACTCAGTCCTTCCTTTGTCTTACCCTTTATATCTAGCAACGTACCAATTATGCTTTCAAACACATTCTTCTGAATGTGCATACCATCCACCGCGTGCCGTATGTCAAGCTCTTTCCAATATGGCAAATACTTGAAGAAAATTGACATCTTCTTAAATGTAGCTCCAGGAGTTGGCTTCACAACCTTTCTTGCTTTTCCATCTTTTGTCTTCTTGCCAAATACAAACTTGATATTCTTAACTATCTCATACACTCTTTGACCTTTACTATTACCTGATGGAGCAGTGGACTTTATTTCATCATGATTGTCAAAGTATCTATCCATCTTTCGCAAGCGGTACCTATGTCCTCTCGATAAGAAACGCCTGTGTCTCATATATACTATCTTGTTGGAGGCACTGAGGGACACATAAAAAGTTTCATCCAAGCATACTACACAACCGACCTTACCCTTGAACTGTCCTGACAATACAAATAGACTGGATAATCATTGATCGTAACAAAAATAATTGCTCTTAGTGTGAATGACTCTTTCCGGTATTCGTCCAACATGGTGACACTGTATCCCACAATGTTCTCATTTCCTCCATTAATGGCTCCAAGAATACATCCATATCAACACCAGGTTGTGTAGGTCCAGAAATAAGAATGGTCAGCAAAAGGTATTTGCGCTTCTGTAACAAGTGTGGAGGGAGGTTGTAGATAGTGTGGAGCACCAGCCATGTGCTATGCGTGCTGCTCTTTTTCGGGCGAAGGGATTCATTCCGTCGGTGCATAGTGCGAACCGAATATTTCTTGTTTCCTTAGCAAACTCGGGTGGTCAAGCATTGAATTTTTGCCACTTTGCTTCCCATCGGCAGGATGTCGAAGCTTTCCATCTACTTTGTGCTTCTCGAAGCATGCCAGTCATAAGCTCTGCATCCTCGGGGTTTGCAAACAAACACCGCAGACGATCAACTCTTTGGAAGATACCACATCACTAAAGCTGGAACCCTTCTCTTGGCATAATAGTCTTCTTCTTCATTTTCTTTGTTGAAAATTTTTGAACTCTGTTGGGTCTTCTTTCTCTTCTTTCCTTTGGAAATGGAAGTTGCATTCTCTTCTTGTAGATAGTCTTTTTTAGTCTTGTACCGACTTGCACTACAATTTGGACAGTTATCCAAGTCTTTGAAATCACCTCGATATAAGATACAGTGGTTTCTGCAAGCGTGGATCTTCTGGACACCCATAGTAAGTGGACTGATTAGCTTCTTTGCATAGTAAGTGTTAGCAGGCACTTTGTTCTCCTTAGGAAGCATATCTCTGAGAGTACTCAATAATGCATCGAAGCTGGCATCAGACCATCCATACCTAGCCTTCAACATCAATAACTTAAGCACAGACCGTAATGTCGTGAACTCTTTGGTGCAACCCTTACTCTCATCGTACAAGGGCTCTGCTGCTGCCTGCTCTAAGGCCTCCATCCCTTTCATAAAAAACATTGATGGATCCGTATGACGACGCAATAAAGCAGCCATCAATTACGCATCTTCATCCTCCACCCGAGTTTTGTTGGCATCGGTTCCTTCAACATTTACATCATCATGAACATCGGGCACAATATGTTCACTCTCTTGGGGACAATGGTGTTACGTCTCGTGTCCGAACCGGCATACATCGTCAACAAGCATATCCGGCCATTGCCACCTAGATTCACAGGGGGTCTTGACTATATACGTTGCAGAGCTACCCTCTCCATGCTTTGTCCAAATCAAGTAATCATTCATAAATCCTCGGCAGACCAGATGAGCCATGATTGCACTTGTGTCTTCAAAAACAACAAGATTTCTGCAATCGGCGCAAGGACAATATATGTGCTTCGTCCGTGTTATGAAAGCATGATTTTTAACAGCATCGATAAACCTACGGACCTCAAGTACGTAGGATGGATCTACTCTGTCTAAGTTATACATCCAGAATGCTCTGTCCATCGTTACCTGTTATAGAGTTTAATAGATTTAAATAATGTAATCACTTGAAAGAAGACATGAATGTTTTGTGATATTTATTAACAAACCTTAAGATGATCAGCAAACTCCTTCAAGGAATTATAGATGAAAAGAACTTCACGCTTGTATGTTTCTCAAATAATACACGTCCAGGCTAAATCACATGTAGTTAAAAGAACTAGTTAAATAAATATACCTCTCAATAATAACTAAAGCAAGACTAATTAATAAAACTCTAATTAAAGAATCACCAATACCTAATTAAATAAAACATAACTAAATAATTAAAGCATCAATTTATTATATGAAACCTTAAAAACTAAAAAAGAAGACTAATTAAAGAAACCCTAATTAAAACCTCACCACTACTTAATTTAACTAAACAAAAATAAATAATTAAAGAAAAACTAATTTCAAACATCAATATGACAAATAAAAAAGTAATTAAATAAGAGTAAACATAACTAAATAAACTAAACATAATAATTTAAAGCATGAATTTATTAGATGAAACCCTAAAAACTAAAGTAAAACTAAATAATAAAATCCTAATCAAAGCCTCAACACTACTTAATTTAATAAAACATAACTATATAATTAAACAAATACTAATTTCAATCATCAATATGACACATAAACTAATAATTAAATAAGAGTAACTAATATATAAATGAAACCCTAATTAAAGAATCATCACTAAAAATATCACTACTAGCTAATTAAACGCTGAAGGTTAAACTCTAGATAAAAAAAAGTGAAACCCTAGATAAATAATTACTAGAATAATTAAAAAAAAAAAAACAAAAACCTAGCTACACTTCTCTCTCACTTGAGGTGAAACCCCAAATCTCAAAAAGTGAGTGGGGTTGAGCAAGAGAATGGTGGAAATGTAACCTAAAAGTCCAAATTCTAGATACAAAAGTAAAAATCTAGTTCAAAATTGTGGCTAAAATTGATCAAAAATGGCAAAAAAGCTAGTTAGTTACTCTCTCTCTCTCTCTAGAGTGAAACCCTAAATCCTAAATGTCTCTAGAATTGAGCATCAATGGTTAAAAAGAGGTAAGAGATATTAAAACTAACCTTTCTAAGCAACCTCCTTCAAAGAAATCAAGATCAAAACCTCTCCGCCTTGTTTCTTCTCAAACGGACCTCCAAAATCGCCACCAATGGAGGGTGGCGGCGGGCTACAGTTCTGGTGGGGAAGGAGGGGAAGAAGAAGGGGTATATATAGCAGGATCAGCAGAGGCGGTTCACTTAAGGAACCGCCTGTGAAAAAAGATTAGCACGGGCGGTTCTCTTAACAAAACCGCCAGTGTAAATAGCCTCATTTACACTGGCGGTTTTCTTAAGTAACCGTGTTAATCTAGGCCAACACAGGCGGTTCCTTAAGTGAACCGCCCAATTGTAAATGTGGCTATTCACACTGGCGGTTCTCTTAAGTGAACCGCCAGTGTTAATATATTTACACAGGCGGTTCTAGTTGTGGGACCGGCCTGTTGATTTTCACTGGCGTCCTTTTCCTAAAACCGCCTGTACAAATTTTTCCATGCCGTCAAGACAAATACTTTGTGTACTAGTCTGGATTAGAAAATCTGAATTCAAAGCGGTACTGTAAACAGTGGAGAATATTTTTGAATTCACAATGGTACTGGGATCAACAGAGTTGCATAACACAGTGTTATTTGAACTAAAAATGGCACTTTGAGCAATTTATTACAACTGGGAGCTGTAGTTCTACCATTTGGTCAAGCTCAGGGCAGCGCATGTTTGGAATTTTTCCCTCATCATTAGTAAGCACTAGATAGTTGTCAAGGATGGCTTGTGTCTGCTTGGCAACCAGCAAACCAAGAAACTCAACCGAAAAAGAAAAACACATTGGTTCAACATATTTGAGCTCACTCAACCTACATACTGAGCACCCATATCTATGTGCAGTACAACAAGGAAAAGTGACGGGTTTGAGTGGATGCGTGGACGCCGGGGATTGGGCTCGCCAAGGAACTGGCCTCGCCACAGCCAAAGGGGCCACGCCCACGCCTCAGCGTCGATCTGGGCTCCAGGCCTCGCGCCGGCACCGGAGGGACCCCGCGCCGCCGTGCTGCCACTGCCGGAGGGGCCACGCCTCGCATCGATCTACCCTGTGCCGCCACTGGAGGGAGCCAGCGCCGCAGCACCGCCACGGTGGCTGTCCTCGACGGACCTGGCCATGGTTGCCTCCACAAGCGTCGCCGGGGCCGCCGCCGCAGGGGCCGTGTGAGCAACAAGCCACGGGGGCGAGCAAGAGAATGGTGGCGGCTGTGTGGTGTGCTTGTGGAGGTCGGCCCGGGCCTTGAAAATGGCCGGAATTGGCCGAGATGGCTGGCATGGAATTTAAGCTTTCTGTGTGCCAGTCTAAGTGACGGCACGTGACGTTCCTGTCATTCCGGCCCATTTTTCCGGAACGGCCGGAATTAATAGGGATAATTGTTTATTTGGCCCTGAAACAAAGTTCGTTTGCTTATTTGGCCTAATTTTTTTTTGAAGTTATCTATTTGGCCCCAAAGTAAAAATTTGTTACCTTTTTGGCCTTCTGTTAGTTTGGAGGCGGTAACGGTGTCAAGTGCCATGCAAAAAGACTGTTTTGCCCCTGCGTGAAAAAAAATAAAAAAGAGTCTTGTTTAATATATATGTTGATTATATACTAGTACAGATATATGGGAAATATTGGTTGGCTATCGGGTGTAGCGGCGCACCCACGCGATGCCATCCGATCACATTAGTATTAAGTATTACTACTCAGTGCATCATTAGATTTTTTTTCCTTTTCCTTCTAACCGTAATTTGCTCTTCTTTAACTGTTAATAGCAAATCAAGTAGCAATTGTCCCACATGCAGCACACGGTGCGGGTAGGAGGCCGCTGCCGCACATTCACTAATAAACAATTGTCCTTGTTTTCCAATATATATGTATATAATCAACATATATATTAAACAAGACTCTTTTTTTATTTTTTTTCATGCAGGGGCAAAACGGTCTTTTTGCATGGCACTTACACCGTTACAGCCTCCAAACTAACAGAAGGCCAAAAAAAGTAACAAGTTTTTACTTTAGGGCCAAATAGACAACTTCGAAAAAATTTAGACCAAATAAACAAACGAACTTTGTTTCTAGGCCAAATAAACAATTATCCCGAGTTAATATGGTCGAGTGATAGTTATGAATATGTATCATTGTCAGTTTCTACTCTAAAAAACCAGCACTCCAGCAGTGAACCAGGGCCTCCCCTAAAGAACGTGCAGGCCTCCTGGCCGCCAGCACCGAGCAGCTCCAGCGTCGTACCTTGCGCGTCGTCGGTCGAAGCACGTGCGTGGAATGGACAAATCAAATATGGACACTTAAAAATCAGATCTCAATTAATACTGTAGTATATTCAGAGGAGTTTCATTCTCAACAAATGATATGACACATCAGCAGATCCGCTTATTTGACCAAGTAATGATGCTGCCTATGCACTTGATTATGGAAATCAGCGATAAGCTAAAGTACATTCTAGTATTATTTGAGATTCGAGAAATCTTTTTCTTCCACGGTCGCTCTGCCATCCAAAATTAATATATACACATGATCTCTGTTTGTGGTACCATAACAAAACACAATCCATATATTACACCACACAGCAGGTATTGGTGGTTCCGAGTATCTCATATATGCCTATCTATAATAAGTGTGTATGAAGAAGGTTGACCAACCTAGCTTATAGTCCCCTCTCTCTCTCTCTCTCTCTCTCTCTCTCTCTCTCTCTCTCTCTCTCTCTCTCTGAAAATACACCACCGGTCTCTCAACTTGGCTCAAGATATCATCTAGATCTCTAAACTTTTAAAGTGATATCTGGGGGTCTCTACACTTGGCAAAATGTGTCATCTAGGTCCCTAAACTTTCAAGCGGTCATCGCAGGTCTCAACTTGGCAAAGGGTGTCATATAGGTCTCCAAACTTGGCAGAGGGTGTCATCCAGGTCTCAAGTATTGTAGCTAATTCGGCACAGAATTTTTAAAAAGAAAATACATTTTCAAGATACTGTAGTTACAATGTAGAATATTCTAAAAATTGTATATTTTTTCATACGGTCTTGGATGAATACGACTTTTATATAAAAATTGTAGCCCTTGACGAGATCTATAACTTTCTATTTTTGAGTTTTTTTAATATGAAGTCATTAAGATGCTAAAAAAATTTAAATAAATTTTCAGCAGTATATTAATCATATAAGCGCTCATCACCTTGAAAAAAAATCATATCTTTCTTATATGCTATCAAATCGAAATACTTTCTATATGAAAGTTGTAGCACTCAGACAAAATCTATAACTTTTTAGTTTTAAGTTTTGAAATTTGAAGTCGTTAAGATGCTCAAAAATTTAAACCATTAATTTTAGTTTATGAATAGTGGTTTTAGATTTTTAATTTTTTATGCCCCTATGTGAGGACGAGATATAGGGTTTGGGGTTTTTCGCCCCTACGTGAGAGGTCTTCTATCTTAATATAAGCACAAAGTTGTGGGGCTATTTGCCACCGTAGACCGGGTTTTTTTTAAAAAAAGTTTATTAACACTAACGGTGTTCCAAGATCATCAATAATCTTGGGTTTTTTTGCATGTGTCCACAATTGACTATTGACCTTGTTATACGTGGCCAACACTCTGTTAATGCAAATATACAGCGCATTCCACATTAAATTAATAGGGATTATTGACGACGATTAGTTGAGCAACGACTTCCCGTCGTAGCCGGTATGTAGCCGCTAGCTAGCTCTATGTGGTGCAGTAGCGAGGGAGACTATATATATAGGTGCATGCATGTACACGCACAACATGCACCTAACCTAATAATCAGCAAGTAATCCGACGAGCCCAAGCATGGATGCTAGCAGTAGTAGTAATAACTACTTGCCCAAATGCGATGCAAACTATGTCCCTCTGAGCCCAATCAGCTTCCTGCCGAGGGCCGCCTCTGCCTACGCCGATCGCACCTCAATCATCTATGGCAGCATGAGCTTCACCTGGCGGCAGACGTACCAGCGCTGCTGCAGCCTCGCCGCCGCGCTCCGGCAGCACCTCGCCGTCTCCAGGAACGACGTGGTACGTGCACCATCTCGATCCATCTCCATCTCATCATCATATATATATCCTGATGACCGATGCATCGTCATCATCTGCAGGTGTCTGTTCTTGCACCCAACACGCCGGCGGTATACGAGATGCACTTCGCCGTGCCCATGGCCGGCGCGGTGCTGAACGCCATCAACACGCGGCTTGACGCGGCCAACGTGGCCGCCATCATCAAGCATGCGGAGCCCAAGGTGCTGTTCGTGGACTACCAGTACATCACCGTGGCCACGGAGGCGCTCAAGGACCACCCAAGGACGGCCATGCCCCTGCTTGTCGTCATCGACGACGACGGCGGCGGCATCGACAAGACGAAGAAGCCGACGACGGCGGCGTACGAGGTGTACGAGCAGCTGGTGGCGCGCGGCGACCCGGCACGGCACCCGCCACTCCCCGTCGGCGACGAGTGGGACGCCATCTCGCTCAACTACACCTCCGGGACGACGTCGGCGCCCAAGGGCGTCGTGTACAGCCACCGCGGCGCGTACCTGAGCACCCTGGCGCTCCTGCTCCAGTGGGGCGTCGGCCACGAGCCCGTCTACCTGTGGTCGCTTCCCATGTTCCACTGCAACGGCTGGATGCTCACGTGGGGCGTGGCGGCGTGCGGCGGCACCAACGTCTGCATCCGCGCGCCCACCGCCGACGCCATGTACGCCGCCATCGCCGCCCACGGCGTCACCCACATGTGCGCCGCCCCGGTGCTCTTCAACGTCCTCCTACAGATGGAGGGGGCCGCTGTGCACGGCTGCCGCGCGCCGTGCAGGTGCTCACCGGCGGCGCGCCGCCGCCTGCGGCGCTGCTCCAGCGTGTCGAGCAGCTCGGCTTCCACGTCACGCACGCCTACGGCATGACGGAGTCCACCGGCTTGGCCATGGTCTGCGAGTGGCGTCCGCGGTGGGACGCCCTGCCGCCCTCCGAGCGGGCGCGCCTCAAGGCCCGGCAGGGCGTGAGCGCGCTCTCGCTCGCCGGAGCCGACGTCGTCGGGGACCTCAAGACCATGGAGAGCGTGCCCAGGGACGGCGCCACCCTCGGCGAGATCGTGCTCCGTGGCAGCAACGTCATGAAGGGATACCTCAAGGACCCCGGCGCCACGAGTGCGGCGTTCCGAGGCGGGTGGTTCGCGACGGGCGACGTCGGCGTCGCCCACCCGGACGGCTACGTGGAGATCAAGGACCGGTCCAAGGACGTGATCATCTCCGGCGGCGAGAACATCAGCAGCGTGGAGGTGGAGGCGGCGCTGTACCAGCACCCGGCGGTGCAGGAGGCGGCGGTGGTGGCCATGCCGCACGCGTACTGGGGCGAGACGCCGTGCGCTTTCGTGGCGTTGAAGAGGGGGGCGGCCGAGGTCACGACGACGACGGAGGAGGAGATTCTGTCCTTCTGCCGGAACAAGCTGCCGCACTTCATGGCGCCGAGGATGGCCGTCTTCGTCGACGAGCTGCCCAAGAACTCGACGGGGAAGGTGCAGAAGGTTGAGTTGCGACGGAGGGCGCAGAAGCTGCTGGTAACTAATAAGGTGTCCAGCCGGTTATGATCATGATCATTGCATTTATTTGCATAAGGAGGCACCAAGTCCGATCCTATTGACATTTTGATGAGAGTTCATTTATTACAGCAAAATAAAAATGGGGTTCAATTTGACTTCAGCTTGATCTACTACTCTTTATCGTCGTCTCAATATTTAGAGATTTTTTCCCTTCTGTTTCTTCATTTGGAGTATGTACTTATTGTATTATTTAAAGAGCAAAGTGCATACCTGGTCCTTATACTTATTGAGGTGTGTCATCCCGGTCCATAAACTCTCAAAACGACTAAATAGATCCGTAATCTCTGTTTCTATGTCATTTAAGTCCATGAGCAAGGATGTTGTGGCGTCTTATTCCAATTAGGCGCCTCACATCCGTAGTTCCGTCCGCATCCCCTTCGTGACCTTCGGACAGCTGGAATACGTATACAGACAAGAACAGAACACTTGAGCATTTAGACTGCCGCAATACGCCCGCCACCTGGTGACAGCAACCTGGCCGCGGCGGTCGCCAAGCAGGCGCGCCTCCACGAGCTGCTGGACGTGGTTGCTGCTTGACACGGTCCAAGACTCCTCACGCCCGCGCTGCTGGACGCGGTCGCCGCGTCACCCGACGTTGATAATCTGCTCCTCGTCGGCCACAGCGCCTCGCGCTCGCCACGGCGGCCGCAGTCTCACGCTCGCCTCAGGCGTCGTGGAGCAGCTGTGGTAAACCCAGACGGGGATTGTGGCGGCGGCGGCGGCTAAGATGTGGTGGCGAGAGCGGCCAAGAACAATGCGAGACCACGACCCAATCTGAGGGGGTTATATGCAATTATAGCCATGTACAACACTCGGTTAGCACCATTATGGACTTAAATGGCACAAAAACATAGATTATGGACCTAACTGGTCGTTCTAAGATTTATGGACCGGGAAGACACATCCTAACAAATATAAGGACCGGATATACACTTTGCTCTTATTTAAATATTTGAGCTTCGTCATATGTATATACTGTTTTTTTTTTTTTGAGAATCATATGTATATACTGTTGGCTGCTGTGTTTCAAATAAAAACCGTTCTACGCTTGCTATGAGAGAGATAACACAATTGGATAACACAAACCAAGTCAACAACGTGCCAGGGAATGCCAGGGTATATGCCCAGCCAGCATTGATTCCAAACCAAGTCAACGTGCACTACTAGTAATAACTTGCACGATTCACATTGGATAATAATCTATGTGACATATGACACAATGCATGGAACATATGATCCAGCTACTTAAGGGCATTTAACTAAATCTCAAAAAGATATGATTCCTCTCATGGACCGCAAATATGTTATCTTATACTCTCTCCGTTCCAAATTATAAGCTCACTTTTAATTTTTTTGATTTATCCACTTTGCTATGTATCTGTCGGTGCTAGAACTGGTGGTCCTAGCACCAACGAGTGAATTTGTGGTGCGTGCTCCCAACTCCGGATGGTGTGCAAGATGAACACAAGGATTTATACTGGTTCGGGCTAGAGAAGGCCCTACGTCCAGTGCGAGATGGAGATCTTGTATTACCTTGCACCGAGGTGCTCGTAGGTAGGGTGTACAAGCAATATGAGAGAGGGACGAGGTCCCAAGTCTCGTGGTGATTGAGTGAGGTGCCAATATCGGGCCTGTGTGTATGAACCTCTCGTCTAAGGGCCCCTGCCTTCCATTTTTATAGCCACAAGGGGAAGGTAGGGCTTTACAAGAGATGGTCGTGCTCGGGGCTGGGTCGTGGGCTTCTGTCCTCACTCATCCGAGGCTCCGGAGTGGGCAGTCCGTCCTGGACCGCGACGAGGCAATGCGACGTCGCCTCCTCGTCCCTGTTGTCCGGAATGACGAACGTCCCTGTTGGAGTTGGTGGAGTGCGATGGAGGGGGCGTCAGAGTCCTGTAGCTTTGACCCGCCTGGAGGCCGAGGCTCGGGAGGCCTCAGAGCTTGTCGCCATTCGAGGAGTGGGTGTGAACGGCCGCGGATGGTTGCTGGCGCAGCAGTCGCCCATCCCGTGCTCAGGGCTCACGGGGTGGACTGTTGGTTGACTAGAGTGGGCGTCCGGTCCACTCCCGCACGGGGGTGGTGACGTCGGCTGGCGTGGGTTTTGGCGTGGTGGACAGCGTCCTGGAGCTCCGTCGATGGGACCTGTCAGAGAGGTTAGGCAGAACAGTGCCTCACAGTGGTGGGAGTAGCCTTCACTGTGGAGGTTTCGTAAGCGTGATCACCGGCGTGGGCCGTGACGGGGCGATGCCCATCCTTTGTTAGAGCAGGGAGTGCTCCTGACACGGGCTGTGGATGAGCGGTGGTGGTTGTACGTCGAGTCGATGGTACGGCTTTGACTCTGGGCGGTGCGTCCCGCCCGAGGCCCGGCCGCGGGGGGGGCTCGGGCGGGGACGGAAGTTGGAGGCTCGTCCGAGGCCCCGGCGTTGGGGGCTCGGGCGGGGGTGGAAAGTGGAGGCTCGTCCGAGGCCCCGATCTTTGGGGACTTCAGGCGAGGCGGAGAATCGGCGCTCGTCCGAGCCCTTAGCGGGGTAGGCCCGGATGGACCGTGGGCCGTGCATTCGCCCAAGCGCTGTGGCTCGGATAGTGTAATGGAAGGCCTGTTGGGCCGAAGTTTGCGTTTGTTGGGCTTTCCTTAAGGGGCCGTTATTTTGGTCCCCGACAGTAGCCCCCGAGCCTCTAAAGGAGTGGGTGCACTCGTTCAGATGCTGAGGTCGTGCTTTCTCGGTTGCCATCCACACTTCCCACGTGGTGTGCTGGAAGCCCCCGACGGGTGTAGCCCCCGAGGCCTCGGAGGAGTTTGGGGGACTCCTTCGAGGGCTTGTACTTAGCTCGCATGGTGTGGTTTCGGGGGTTATCTCGAGAGCCATGCTCTCCTCCGGGGGCTTGGCCCACCCGCCGGGTGTAGCCCCCGAGGCCTCGGAGGAGTGAGGGCACTCGTCCGAGGGCTTGTGCGTGCCTTGGTGGACAAACGGTCCGTGCTGCCGAGCCCCCGGGCCCGTCGGCTCGTCCAGGGGTTCGGCTGGGTTTTAGGACGTTTTTCCGAATTGGTTCGCGCGTTGGGGAAGCCCCCGAGCCCTCGTAGTGACGAGGGGAACCCAATTGGTACTCAGCCGTCGGTTTTTTACGCACCTCAGCTTCCCTTTCGCAGGGAGGAGGGTGGACTTCGTCGTGCTATCGTCGACAAGTGTCGAACACGACTAGATCTGGTGAGCTGTTAACGGGAGGATCCAAGTGAACCACCTGTGCCCCGTTCGCTAGGGGTTGGCTGGGCCCGGAGGCGAGGTTCATAAGAGCACGCACGATTGTGTGCCTGAGGCGGGGCTCGGGTCCCGTCCGTCCCGGGTCCCGAGGGGCTCGGTGCTCTCCCACGCGGGATCCCCCTACTCTGGCCGCCATGCTGGCCTCGGATGCCTAAGGACCTGCCAGGGGCTTGCGCGGGGCCAGCTGTGTATGAGGCCGTCCGAGCTGCCCCTGACTCTGTTGCCCTGAGGTGGCTGTCGAACCCTTAGATGGGCCAGCCTGCGAACCTCTGGACCGTAAGTGAGCCGTCGCCCGGGCTCCTTCGTGGAGAAGGAACCCCTGTTTTGCCCTGACGTGGGGCGTGGGCGCGTCTTTTCAGGCGGCCAGCGCGGGATGTGGAGCGCCGTGAGAGTGGTGGCGGCCCCACTTTCTCCGTCGTGGCAGTTGCCGTGCGCGCGTGTCCGTGGGTCCCAAGGAGGATGTGATGCACGGCGCTGCGTCTTCCGCTGTGGCCACGCGCGGTGGCAGGGCCCCGGGCTTCGTGGCCCGGATCCTTTGCGGGAGGCGTGCCGTGTAATGTGCGTGCGGTGCGCCGAGCTCGTGTGGCTGCGGCCACTCGTGCGGGGTTTCCTTGGGTCGTGCGCGGTGTGTAATCGAGTGGGCGTATCGTGGGCCGATACGCCTTAAATGCAATGAGGGGGAGCGCGTCGGGTATAAATACCTGTGCGGGCGGCCGTGTAGGCATTCCTCTCTTGCTCGCCACGCTTCTTTGCCTTTGCCTTCTCCGCCGCCAGAGAAACGGCTTGAGCTCGCCGGAGAGGAGAAAGAGAGACTTCCGCGCCATCTTCCTAGCTTGCCCCTGCTTTCTCGATGGCGCCTAAGGCTGATGTCGTCGGTGTGGCGGACTGGGAGTCCTGCTCGGTGACGGATCCGAGCTGGTGGCGCCAGGCGAGAAGGGGCTCTCGGGCGTCCGGACCGATATCAATCGGCGGAGTGGATCGTGTCGCCGTCGGATCAATACCGCACCAGCGCCCTCCGTCGGGGTATGTCGTGAGCTTCACGGGCGTTCCACGAGCTGGTTCGGGATGCCGGTGGGGCGCTTCCTCCGCCAAGGCCTGGAGCACTACGGCCTGGAGCTCCACAACCTCGCCCCCCCAACTGCATCTCCTATGCCGCTGGGTCGTGGCGCCAGGCGAGGGATACCTCGGCATCGACGCCCACCGGGACTTGTGGCTCTACTTCTTCGAGGCCACCTTTAGCCTGAAATCTCCGCCTGGGGCGGAGAAGGAGAAGGGGAAGGAGAAGGAGAAAGAGAGGGGGAAGAGGTTGGTCGTCCGAGCCGGGCAAATGCACGTTGCGTACCGCGGTCCGTGCACCGGGGGGGACTACATCCCGGCGAGGCTTGCCACCTCGAACCGCGGCCGGCACAAAGAAGTGGTTCTATCTTCGCAACGACGGTGGCCACCTCCGCCTCGCCTACACGGGGAAGGTGTTCGACCGAGCCGCCCAGGCCGTGGCGGAGGGAGCTGATCCCCCGAGAAGGTGACCCCACCGAGGAAGGTGTTTATCGCCCGGGCGCCCGACCAAGGCGGGTCCGGACGCCTCGGGCGGTGATCGCCGGCTTCCACAAGCGGCGCGTGCTGCCGCCGCTCATGCATCGGCGGTATGCATTTGTATGACATGCGGCCTGGCACCCCAGGAGGGACCGGATGGCGGCCGAGGACCTAGGGTTATTTGAAGTCCTCGGCCCGGACGAAGCGGCGGCGTCGGTGGAGCACTTCGCAGCTGCTCAAGATCCCGATGCGGCCGGACAAGGACCACATTAGTGCAGTAAGGCCGCCCCCTCGCTCTGCCGTGCGTTCCGTTCTTCTTCTTCTTCTTCCCCACGCTGATCCCGGTCATCACTCTTGTAGGGGCTCGCGGAGAGGCTAAAGGCCATCGAAGCCCCCCCGATCGCCCGTGGAGAAGGACCAACCGATGGCCTTGAGGAGGAGGAGCAAAGAGGAAGAAGGAGGCGCCCTTGCGCAATGCCCGTAAGCGAGAAGGAGAGGAGGACCTGTCTCGGCTGCGGCGGCGCGGGAGGAGGGTCTCCCTACGGGCGGAGACGCCCTCGGACACCGAATACTGGCGACGACGGCGGCGACGGTGAGGAGGAGTGGGACGAGGACGAGCTGAACCGCTGCTGTTGGGGTTGGATCCCCGGAGGTGACGTCGCGTGCCCAGGCGGGCGGTAGCTTCGTTGCCGGCGCCGGCGTCCGGAAGGGCTGCCGGGAGCTTCGTCTCGGCGTATTTGGACTTGGGGCTGCGTGGTGCCTCCAGCGTTGGGACGTCCCCCCGGAGAGGAGGCGCGACGTCGCGGGGAAGGAGATCGCCGAGCCCTCCCCCGCAGGCTCGTCCCCGTAGCGGCCCACGTTGGCCGAAGCGGGTCGGAGGGCCGATGGGACGCCCGGCCGGGCGGCGGCCGCCCAGGGCGCCAGCGTTCCGCCCTCGAGGCGGGTCCCGGTCTGGTGCTAAGATTAAAGTGCGCGGGTAAGTGGTGTTCATACCTTGCCGTCGGTCTTGGCGTTCGCTCTTTCTCCGCCCGCTAACTTCTGTCTCGCCCCCATCCGCAGCTTGAAGCGCACGGCCGCGGTGGATGCAGCCCCCTCGCCCCTCAAAAGCAGCCGGGGGGGGGGGGAGCGCTGAAGCCTCGGTTCCGCCGTCGGGACAACGGCCGGACCGAGGAGAGGGAGAAGGCTGCGGAGGTGCCGCCAACCGCTGGGCAGCCTCGGCGATGGGCCGAGGCGGCGCAGGTCCGGGGGGAGACCGAGGTCGCCCGTGGCACCACCGGTCGAAGGGCCGATCCGCCGGGCGCCGCCAAGACGGGCGGAGGCGTCCGGCGGGGAGGACGACGCAGGATCCGGGCCGTGTCGGCCGGGATGGGACCCGGGCGGCGGCCGAGGGGTAGTGGATGAGCCCGCGGTGGTCGCTACCGCCGATGCGCCATGACGGAGGCGGAGCCAACCTCCGCCTCCTCACCAGGTCGGGCCACCGAGAGATGAAAACCGCCTCGGTCGGGAGGAAGCCGGGGAGGCGCAGGGGCCGAGGCGCCACCGTGGGCGCCGCGGGCTCGATCGGAGGGCCCGGTGAGCCGCCCGCCAAGGAGCCCGCCGGCCGGAGAGCCGAGGCGCCCGGGGGGCCTTGGAGAGGCGAGGGCCTTTTGCGCGGACGACGCCGAGGAAGTGAGGGCCTGGGTGAGCATGATGCAATGCGTCGACCGCTACGAGGAGGCCGCCCGGACCATCGTGTCGGGGCTGTGCCAGGAGCTCCCCCCTGCTTCGGGTAAGTGACCGCCCCGCCCTCATTCCCCTCGGGGATCCTTTCCCGGTGATTGACCGGAAAGAGGGAGTGTGTGTTGCAGGATTTGGCGCAGACGTCGAGCGGGAAGTCGGACTTGCTCCGAGCGTCGGCCGGGCTCCACGACCGGTACCTCCAGCAGAAGGGCTTGGTCGCCGAGCTAATGACGGCCGTGTCGGAGAGGGACTCCGAGCTCGAGAGGCTCCGTCTTCTCGTCACCCAGCTGCAGACCGAGGCCTTGACAGCGCGCGAGGATGCCTCTCTCATTAAGGAGATCGCGACGGGCCACGCCAGAAGCCTCGACCAGCTCCGAGCGGAGAAGGAGGCGATGGTCGCCGAGGCCTCGCGCTCGGCGGACTCCATCAAGTCCCTGTCCGAGAAGCTAGAGGCCTCGAGGCTGAGCGCGTCGTCCTGGCTGAGGAGTATTCCAAGCTGAGGGAGGCGGTCATGCAGGGGATCGGCGAGAACGAGACCCTCCGCGGCCAGTTGCGAAGTAAGAACCATGACTGCCCCCAGTGCCTGTGTTACGCCACCCGAGAGGCTAACTCTCGGGTTTTTGCAGGCCTTCAAGGCAGGGTGACGGAGCTGGAGGAGAGCCTCTCCGCTGCCTCGGCTGCCTATAACTTCGGCGCAGGCGAGCTCGAGACCCGGGCGCGGGAGGCCACGGCCGCCCAGTGCCGCGGTGGAGGCCGAGGACGCCGGGCGGAAGCAACCCGGCGATGCGGCTGGCCACGGTGCCGCCGACGGGTGGAGATGCGCTGGAGGCCCCTTCGAAGTCGGGCGTGTCGCATACGCTTGAGCCGACCCGGGTCCCACTACCCGGCTCGACCTCCCTCGGATCGCCGAGGGACTTGTCGTGTCGGGGGAGGAGATGGGACGTGAGGGCGACGTCTGCCGGGCGCAGCTCGTCGAGGAGGCCGAGGCGAGTGGAGCTCCACTCGCTGGCCGGGCGGAAACCTTCGCCCTCGCTGTCGTCTCTCCCCCTCCGGTGTACTGTGGCGCCGAGGCGGTGGATGCCGAGGTCGTGGCCGTCGGCCGTGGGCGCCGACGCCCCGGGACGCCGAGGCCGTGGATGCTGCAGCCCGAGGCCCCGAGGCCGTGGACGCCCCCCAAGACGCTGGTGGCCCGGACGCCCCTCAGTAGATCCTGCAGGCTGGGCCCGAGTGCCCATGTAAATAGAAACTAGCGTTGGCGTGTGTTTTTGAAGTACTTTGTGTGAATTGGCCCGTCGAGGCTTAATGCTTAATGGTTTTTTCGCTGTCCCTTGCATTCTCCTTCTGTTTGTATTCGCTACTTAGTCTTGCGAGGATGCTTTGCAGCCGAGGGTCACTCTTTAGCCGAAGGTAAGGACCGTGTGAGTACTTGTCACGGCCTCGTTGCCTTTTTTGTAATGAGCGACCTCCCCACGGCACTTGGAGTCATCCCTTGGCTGAGGACGGCAAGCGGAGGCACCGTAGCGCTCGGGCGTAAGTGGCCTCGCGGCTCGGCCATCTTCGCCCTTGGGATGGCCTCGGTCGTGCCTTTCCCTAAGTATGCAAAACTTTCGGGAATGTGGGACTTTACGAAAATGGGCCAGGAAAGCGAAAAAAGGTTTTCGAGAGGTGCTTTCCAGGAGAGGGTTCCCCCCTTTCCAGCCCCCGAGGGAGGCTTGGTTTTGGGGGGCCAAAACCAAGTCTCACTGAGTCCTACCGAGGACAAAATTTTGCGACTTGGGAGGAACGCCCAAGAATTTAGTTTTTTCTTTTATGAGAGGTACAGAGCGTGTGTACAATGCTTGGAAATTCTAAGGGTAAAAGCGACGTAGCTGTTGGATGTTCCAAGCGTTGTTGAGGACTTCACCGGCCTCGTTGGCGAGCTTGTATGTGCCTGGCTTGAGGACTTCGACGACGATGAAGGGGCCCTCCCAAGGCGGCGTGAGCTTGTGGCGTCCTCTGTTGTCTTGGCGGAGACGGAGCACCAGATCGCCTTCCTTGAGGTCTCGGGTCCGGACCCGTCGATCGTGGTAGCGTCGAAGGGACTGCTGGTACCTCGCCGAGTGTAGGAGGGCAGCGTCCCTGGCTGCGAGTCCTCCCGAGCCACTTGGTTGCGGGCCTCGTCGTAGGCTTTGAGCCTCGGGGATCCGGACTCTAAGTCGGTAGGCAAAATGGCCTCAACGCCGTACACCAGGAAGAAGGGCGTGAACCCCATAGCTCGGCTCGTCGTCGTCCTGAGGCTCTAGAGGACCGAGGGGAGCTCGTCGAGCCATCTTTTGCCGAACTTGTTGAGCTTGTTGAAGATCCGAGGCTTGAGCCCTTGCAATATCATCCCGTTGGCCCGCTCCACTTGCCCGTTCGTCTGAGGGTGCGCGACCGAGGACCAGACGATGTGTATCTGGTGTTCGTCGCAGAAGTCTCGGAACTTCGCCCCCGTGAACTGGGTACCGTGGTTGGTGATGATGGAGTTCGGGACTCCGAAGTGGTGGATGATATCGGTGAAGAAGAGCACCGCCTGTGCGGACCGAATGTTGGTGACGGGGCGAGCCTCGATCCACTTGGAGAACTTGTCGATGGCGACAAGCAGATAAGTGAAGCCCCCGAGCGCCTTCTTGAGAGGTCCCACCAAGTCCAAACCCCACACGGCGAAAGGCCACGTGATTGGGATGGTCTGGAGCGCCTGAGCCGGCAGATGCGTCTGGCGAGCGTAGTACTGGCACCCCTCGCAGGTGCGTACCACCTTGGTGGCGTCAGCGACCACCGGCGGCCAGTAGAATCCCTGTCGGAAGGCGCTGCCGACGAGGGAGCGGGGAGCGGCATGGTGGCCGCAGACACCGGCATGGATTTCGCGGACTAGGGCGAGGCCCTCCTCGACCGTGATGCACCGCTGCAGGACCCCCGAGGGGCTTCGCTTGTAGAGGTCGTCCTCAATGACGACGAAGGACTTCGCTCTTCTCGCGATGCACCTGGCCTGATTGAAGTCCTCGGGGAGGGTTCCCCGGATGATCCAATCGAGGTATGGCTTTCTCCAGTCCGGCTTGGGGTCGGCTTCCGGATCCTCCCCGTCAATCTCCATGACCTCGGGATTTGATGCCGAGGACGCTTCGGAGGCCGAGGGGGCCTCGGGCGCAGAGGGGGCCTCGGACATCTCCCCAGCCCCCGAGGGGGGGTCGGAGTGACTCTTCGAGGCCTCCTCCTGTCCGCCGAGCGTGACGGAGGGAGCCGCGAGGTCTTTGGTGAAGACGTTGGGGGGAACCGGGGCTCTTCCAGCGGCGATCTTGGCGAGTTCATCGGCGGCCTCGTTGTACCTGCAGACAACGTGGTTGAGCTCGAGACCGTCGAACTTGTCCTCCAGGGCGCGCACCGCCTTGCAGTACGCGTCCATCTTGGGGTCGTGGTAGCTCGAGTCCTTCATGACCTGGTCGATGACGAGCTGCGAGTCCCCTCGGACGTCGAGGCGCCTGATGCCGAGTTCGATGGCGATCTTCAACCCGTTGAGTAGGCCCTCGTACTCCGCCATGTTGTTCGACGCTGGGAAGTGGAGGCGGATTACGTGCCTCATGTGTACCCCAAGGGGAGAGACGAAGAGGAGGCCGGCGCCGGCTCCGGTCTTCATCAGGGACCCGTCGAAGTACATCGTCCAGCACTCCGCCCTGAAGCTGGGGCGGTGGTAACTGAGTGTCGGTCCACTCGGCGAGGAAGTCGGCCAAGACTTGAGATTTGATGGCCTTCCTCGGCGCGTAGGAGAGGGTCTCTCCCATGAGCTCCACGGACCACTTGGCGACCCGCCCCGAAACCTCCCGATTTTGGAGGATCTCCCCTAACGTGAAGGAGGAGACCACCGTTACGGGGTGGACGTCGAAGTAGTGCCGGAGCTTGCGCCGAGTCAGGACCACTGCGTAGAGCAGCTTTTGGATCTGCGGGTCGCGGATCTTGGTCTCGGACAGCACCTCGCTGATGAAGTAGACCGGCCTCTGGACCGGCAGTGCGTGGCCCTCCTCCTGCCTTTCGACGACGATGGCCGCGCTGACCACCTGGGTGGTCGCAGCGACGTACAAAAGGAGAGGTTCACCTTCCGTGGGCGGGACGAGGATTGGGGCGCTGGTGAGGGCAGCCTTGAGCTTGTCCAGGGCCCCCTTGGCCTCGGTGGTCCAGGAGAAGCGCTCGGTCTTCCTCAGGAGGCGATACAGGGGCAGGCCCTTCTCACCGAGCCGTGAAATGAAGCGGCTGAGGGCCGCGAGATAGCCCATGACTCGTTGTACGCCCTTCAGCTCCTTGATCGGCCCCACGCTCGTCACCGCAGTCACCTTCTCCGGGTTGGGCTCGATGCCGCGTTTGGAGACGATGAACCCCAAGAGCATGCCTCGGGGGACCCCGAAGACGCACTTCTCGGGGTTGAGCTTGACGCTCTTAGCGTTGAGGCACTGGAAAGCGATCTCAAGATCGAAGATGAGGTCGTCAGCCCGCTTGGTCTTGACCACGATGTCGTCGACGTAGGCCTCTACCGTTTCGCCGATTTGGTCGCCGAAGACGCCCTGCATGCACCGCTGGTACGTGGCCCCTGCGTTCCGGAGCCCGAAGGGCATTGTCACGTAACAATACATGCCGAAGGGCATGATGAAAGACGTCGCGAGCTGGTCGGATTCTTTCATCTTTATTTGGTGGTAGCCGGAGTAGGCGTCAAGGAAGGATAAAAGCTCACACCCCGAGATGGAGTCAACTATCTGATCGATACGCGGTAAAGGAAAAGAAACTTTCGGACATGCTTTATTTAAACTAGTATAGTCTACACACATCCTCTATTTCCCACTCTTCTTCCTAACCAGTACAGGATTAGATAACCACTCGGGGTGGAACACCTTCTTGATGAACCCGGCCGCCAAAAACTTGTTCACCTCCTCGCCGATGGCCCTGCGCTTCTCCTCGTCGAATCGGCGCAGTCGCTGCTTCACCGGTCTGGATCCGGCCCGGATATCAAGGGAGTGCTCGGCGACATCCCTCGGAATGCCTGGCATGTCCGAGGGACTCCACGCGAAGATGTTGATGTTTGCGCGGAGAAAGTCGACGAGCACTGCTTCCTATTTAGGGTCGAGGGAGTCGCAGATCTTCACCGTCTTGCCGGACGAGGTCGAGGGGTCGAGCGGGACTTCCTTCTCTACGCCCGGCAGCTTCCCAGGGCCGTGTTGCACGCTGCTAGGGACAGCAGGTGTACACGGCTCCAACAGCTAAGGCTATCCGCACTCGTCGTCCTCTATATCCATCCTCCAAAAGGAATATTCTATCCTGATCATCAAAATTCTATACTCTATACCCAATTCTTCCGCACTCATACATCCTTTACATATCTACTCTATACCCATGTGGGACCCACACATCCACTTTTTTTACTTTTTCCCCTCACCCTCCCCATTCTCTCTCTCTTCCCCATCCCCATCTCTCTCTTCCCCATCCACACATCCACCGACGACGCCCTCCCTTCCCCATCCCCGTCTCTCTCTTCTTTCTTCACCGAGGCTCGCGGTGGCCGTATGACCGGCTTCGCCCGCCGCCTTCGCTTGCGAGGCTTCGCGGCCCGGCGGTGCTCGTGGCTGGAGGAGGCGCGGCGAGCGGCGCGGCGCGGGCCCGGGCGGCCGAGCGCCGGCGCGGCGCAAGCGATGGCGGGCGTGGCGTCTTGCTGGCGGGAAAAATCCGGCCTCCGCGCGCGCCGGGCGGATCGGCGGCGGCGGCAACCCTCCCCCGGCGGCTTCTTCTCCTCCGCGAGCACGCGAAGCGGCTTCTCTCCCCGGGCCAGGGCGCGGCGAAGCCTTGGTGAGTGGGCCAGCGTCGCGGGCGGCCGCAGCGTGGTGGCCGGGCGGTCCAGCTAGCAGCGCTGGCGAAGCTTCAGCGGCCAGCCCGGGCGAAGCACGCTGCTGTGGCCGGCGGGCGTGGCGCGTGCGGGTGGGCTAGCGGCGGCACGCGCGGCGCGGCGCGGCGGAGCTCGCGCTGCCGGCTCCCAGCGGCGCGCCCGGCTGCGAGCTGCAGCGGCGTGCGCTCCGGCGAGCGCTGAGCAGAGCGGCCGCTTTCCCGCGGCGAAGCGCACGGTGCAGCGGCGCAGCGACAGCAGTTCCTCCCCAGCGGTCCCTCCCTCCCCGGCGCCCTCTCTCTTCCTCCTCTTCTCGGGCGGCCCTTTCAGTGCGATGCGCTTCGCAAGAGAGCCCCGGGTGAAGGGGCGGCGCAGCTTCGGAGGCGGGCTCGTGACGCTGCCATAGTGAGCCAGCCGCTGCTCGGCGCCCTCGGTAGTTTCCTCGGCGGCGTGGCCGCTGGTGAGCTAGCACAGGCGGCGGCGGCTCCTTAGCGCGGGGGCGGCGCGACGGATCCCCGACGGAGCAGAGGCGCGAGCGCCGCCGCCCCTCTCTCTCCGACGCCCGCGTGGGGCCCGCTACCGCTCTTCTCTCTCCGACGCAGCCGCTCCCCGACGCGCGCCACACGCCAGGTTTGGCGTCGGGGAGCGAGATTCCGGTGCCACGTCTCTTCTCCGGATGCCGCTGCAGCGATTTGCGTCCGGGAAAGGGCGTACCGGATGCCTGTCCCGGACCCAGTGCAGATAGCCTAAGGGCACAGCAACCAGCAGCTGCACTGCGACGCTAGCCACACCTGCTGCTGGTTCATATGTGCATGGAGAGAGCTGCAAACTAAGCGTCCATATGTGCGGTAGATGTATGGGAGCTCTTGGGTCCGATTGTTCGGACAGAATCGTCCGTCCGATGGGTTCAGTATCCTGACACCGATAATTTTTTCCCGCCCATGTCTTTTTCCTGCCCACATCAGCGGCGCTCACGCCGGCTTCGCGCGCGCAGGTCAACCTGTGTCCACAGGACGGCATCCTCGTGCCAATAATGGTTAATGGATACACACTCGTGGGCCGTTTATTATTTTACTAGGAAATATGCCCGTGCGTGGCTACGGATGCACTACTATGCCGAATCCTAATACTCAAAAAAAAAAAGAGCATGGATCATGTTTGTGCCTAAAGCCCTCAATGCAAGGTTTTGAAGTCTGAACGTATATCGATCACCGCTACAGCAAGTCGCTTTCCGTCGGATAGCCTGCGGTCGCTTGACGTGTAGGCATAGTCGAGCAACCAACCGTCGTTGAAGCAGGGGACCAATCCTCGACGCTGCACGACTTGCTGTCGGACTCAGCATCACCCGCAGGGGGGTTTTGTGAGGCGGCGGACGAGCTGCGGGCGCATGCGCGGGAGATCCCTAGACGACTACTACATCTATCTGTAGGCAACATGGTGATGGAGGAGGCAGTCTACACGTACCATGCCGTCGTCAGTAGCTTTGTCGGCTATGACAGCCCTCTTTGTATGACAGCCCTTCCAACGCCAATGCCTGGGCGCGCTGGTCCTGTGGCTGGATGGCCTAGGAGAAGCGGCACGGCGACCTCCTCAATGGCCTAGGAGAACCGGTACGGCGACCTCCTGTACCGCTACTTCAACCTATGCGGCTATTGACGTCCGACGCGTGGAGCAAACCATCCACCACAGATATAGGATATTATATATTATAGATATACAAATATAGATAGTGGAGTTGGATTTAATTTGAGCACACCAACATAATCTAATTTGGCTACAACTATTGCATGAACACCGGCCTCTTCGTTTGTTTATTCTAAACCGGACTCTAGCAATAGCACGTTCATTTGTTTATTTCAGTCCGAACTCTAGCAATATCACGTCGTACATGATCTGTATTTCTACTTTTACCGGCTTGGTAAACCAGCAGTCAATCAATTTTTTGGCACACATATACGTGTGTCACACATAAACCAATTTATTTTAGAATCGAACTCCGTTTCACGCTACACAAGAGCTATCTAGCACGGGTTATTATATATATAAGGCTGGAAGGAAGAAACTCTTTATTGTCCAGTAGTTGGAAGGAGATAGACCAAAAAAATAGATAGATAAAAAATAGATGGATGAAAAATAGGCTGAAATTTTTTTAATAATAATAATAATAATAATAATAATAATAATAATAATAATAATAATAATAATAATATTTGCAATTGATGAATTAGAACAATTATAGAAAATCTCAAGGTCATACGGTGTGACCGTGTAGGGCGGACAGGATAGGACTCCAGGAGTGGTCGAGTCCTTGTCAGGTTACAACTGTTTAGTTTTTTTTTTTCCTTTTTGTTTTGTGCACGGCTATTGCACTTCCGCTACTATAAAAATGTGCACAATTATTTAGAGAGAGGGCAGACAAAAAAAAAGCTATACCAGGTAATAGGTAATAATATAGAATAGATATATAAGTAAAATAGAATAGAATAGATATATCTAATCAATCACGTGAGTTTCTAAACATAACATAAAAAAACACGTTTCAACTCTACTATATACACAAGAAAGCTAATACGACTTCAACTATTTTTGATGGCTGCGTTAGTATAGAAATTGAAAAAAGTGTGTTGCGAAAATCGTTTAATATTAGTTATTAGAAGAGATTTGGATTTCTATTATATTATTACTCAGGATCTATAGATCTATTTGTATTAGGATTCTTATATCTATTCAAATTATTCCAAAAATCCTAACATATGTCATGTTATAAATAAAACGGATAAGTTGTAGATAGCCAAACATACCTAGCTTCTTTATTCACGGAGTTAGTTAAAGGGAGGTGAACGAAAAAAATGGATGGACGAAAAAAGATAAGCTAAAATTTTACCTCTTTATTATTATGTAGAGATTTATGTATTGATTTGACTGTTTCTTAGTGGGTTCCTCGTGTGCTTATGAATAAAGCAGTGTTTCGTGTTTTCAATTGTTACTGTGACATATTTCTCAAAAAAAAAAATCTAATCTATATTAAACAAAGTGCAGGGACGATAGCTTTCACCAGTAACCTATTTAATGATACTGTTGCTTTATTCTGACCCACAGATTTCACATGTATGCATACTCCTAGAACGCCCTAGTCCGTAGAGAAGAGTATATACTTACATAAGCATTTGTTTGAAGTTTTGAAAAAGACTTAGCTGCTAAACCAATTATCAAAATTAAATTTTAATCACACCATCATGTTCCTTACAATAAATCCTTGACAATAAGATCCCATATGGATATATTTAGATAAATTTTATTATCAAACATTTATCTCATAAAGAGAGAACATTCTATTCTATTAAATAGAGACGATGTTCTAGGTTTAGCAAACAATGTTCACAAAGAAAAGCTAGCATTATCGGTTCAGAAAAAACAATATTCCCAAACTATTTTTTTGCGAGACCGGTTACAGACGCCGACGCTCACATACACGAGCACGCACTCACCTCTATGAATACACGCACGCACACCCTACCCCTTCATGGCCTTCTGCCGGAACAAGCTGCCGCACTTCATGGCACCGAGGATGGCCGTCTTCGTCGACGAGCTGCCCAAGAACTCAACGGGGAAGGTGCACAAGGTTGAGTTGCCACGGAGGGCGCAGAAGCTGCTGGTAACTAATAAGGTGTCCGTCCAGCCGGTTATGATCATGATCATTGCATTTATTTGCATAACTGCATAAGGAGGCACCAAGTCCGATCCTATTGGCATCTTGATGAGAGTTCATTTATTACAGCAAAATAAAAATGGGGTTCAGTTTGACTTCAGCTCGATCTACTACTCTTTATCGTCGTCTCAACATTTAGAGATTTTTTTCCCTTCTGTTGCTTCATTTGGAGGATGTACGTGTATTTAAATATTTGAGCTTCGTCATATGTATATAAATGTACTGTTGGCTGCTGTGTTTCAAATAAAAACCGTTCTACGCTTGTTATGAGATAACACAATTTGATAACACAAATCAAGTCAACAACGTGCCAGGGAATGCCAGGGTTATGCCCAGCCAGCATTGATTCCAAACCAAGTCAACGTTCAACTACTAGTAACTTGCACGATTCACATTGGATAATAATTTATGTGATATACAACAAAATGCATGGAACACATGATCCAGGCTACTTAGGGGCATTTAACTAATTTTCACCATACAACCTCTCCCATCCACTATTTCCCAACTCTGGACTGATGACTCTCATTCTTGGAATATTCAACTGTTGTCTAACATGTTTGATGATCAGGCTGTTCAAACCATAGCCAATATCCCCACTGTTTCCTGTAATCAGCCTGATGCCCTTTGTTGGCTTCCTTCCAGGGATGGCCGCTGCTCCACCAAGAATATCTATAGGCATCTAAGCTCCCAAAATTTAATCAACCTCCCTGCTCAGGGCTCTTGAAGTATACAACCTGCTGCTAACTCTATTTTGCAGAGAGCGTGGAAAAACAAAAGCCTGCCTCCTCTCATTAAAACGTTCACCTGGCATCTAATTCGAAGAGCCCTTGCTTCTGCAGAACGAGCCTCCAGGTATACTCAGCATATTGATAACCATTGCTCGACTTGTGGCTTAGTGGAAAATGATGACCATCTTTTTTTCAAATATAACTTGCCCAAAGCAGTTTGGTTTTCTTTCCAACCCTCTATTCGGTCTGACACTTTTCCTACTGAAATAGATGGAGTCCAATTCATTTTACCTGTTTTAATACCCGCGAACTGCTCTGATGATTACTTTACTAAAACATTGCTCACCCTCTGGTATATTTGGAAAGCTAGAAATGATCACAGGTTCCAAAACAAAGAATGGACTCCTTGGCAGGTTCATAATGCTATGGCGGCTCACCTTCATTCTTACTCCACTCAACTAAACTCAGCTTGACAAAATGAAGGTATGCACTTGTCCAATGCAGGTAACATAGGAGCTATGACGTCCCCAGTACAAGAGCGATCACATCCATCAACGCCTCTTCTGCTGGCTACACTGCCGGCCCTGCTACCAGGCCCTAGGTGCTACACTGATGCCTCCATCACCCCCGACACCAATCAAATGCAACCAAGGCTAGCAGGTATTGGTGTTTTTATCCTTAATCTGCAGGACTCAATGGTGCACAGCGTCTATATCAGAGCGAAAATGGTTAACTGCAGCTCGGTTTTAATGGCGGAAGCAGCAGCAATGGTGCTAGCTGCAATGATCACAAGCAGGCTGCAACTAACAAATACTAACTACCTAACTGACAATCAGCAGTTAGCTCTATTTTTCAATTCTGCAGATCACTCGAACCCACCGGACTGGCGCATCAAGCACCTTACCTAGGAATTCCTCAATATCACTGAAAACACAAGGTCTACAATCTACAAAGTGGATAGACATCAGAACCAGATGTCTCACACTCTAGCTCGACAGGCATTTAGCCATAGTCTCGCCATGCCTCATTTACCTGAGGTCACTTGTATTTTTGCTGATCACAGCTCTTCTTGTCCCATTGGGACCATCATGCAGTCTATACGCATGGACAATATATACATTATCTCAGCTTTGTGCTGTTGAATAAAAATTCTTGTTTCTCGTAAAAAAAACTAATTCTTAAAAAGATATGATTCCTCTCATGGACCGTAACTATTTAATAATTAACTATGGACCTATATATATCCAGGCTATAGCTCGCATGATTATCCAAACAAACCAAATTATCGTAAGAATCGTCTACCTTCTTACAAACATGCAGAAGAGTTTTATCTTTAACATATATATTTGTTCTTGCCAAACCCCTATTCATTATGCAACTTTTGAAAACCCCCAATTACGTCAAGAGACATTTAATTTGTTTTGTATCTCCTCAAGACCCGTTGTTCTTTATGTGTTGGTCATTTTGCGAAACATAAAACTTTCAAGAAATGTTTTATAATGCTTATTAACAATGCATCATATGAAGGATGATATGCTCTGTGGGCCTTCAATTTGCATGATTTCCAAACTAACTCAACACCATGGGACGTCAATAAGGGTAATAATTGCACGATTCACAATCGATATCTCCATGATAATATATTGGAACATGTGATCCGGATAGGGAATCCATTTAATTAATCTACCAAGATATGGTTCCTCTCGTTGATTGTTGACATGTGTTCAGCACTTCACTGGGTTTAATTTGCATGATCCCAAACAGATTAGCGAACTCTCATACTGGTTTGTGGTCATGTGTGACCGATCAATATTTGTAATCAATATAGGAATTTATACAGTTCTACACGGCTTTGCCCACGGATAAAAGAACACTTGTTAATTAGGGTGAATTTGTTTAAGATATAAGATGAAAAAGATGAAGAAAAATGCACTACTAATTTCATAATTACACCAATTTGATGGTACCGCTGGCAAAACTTCCCCATATGTTTGTGGCTTGCATGGAGAGAGCTGCAAACTAAGCATCCATATGTGCGGTAGATGTATGGCAGCCCAATATCTAACTGGTAATGAAATCTGTTGACACCCAAAAAGTTATGTAGACACTTAAAACGATTTATAGCAACTCCTCCTTTTTCTTTATATTATGGGTGTGGCTCTCTACCCTATAAATGGTTCTCAAACTATTCTTCACCTCTACAAATCCATTTGTAAGGGTTGGTGTTATCAGTCGTTCCTACAAATAGCCCTATATGTAGGGGAAGCTCTATATTCAATGTACCGCCACAAATATTTATAAAGGATGAGCTATCCCTACAAATAGACACCAAATAGTAAAAATAAAGTACTAAAATTCAAATTTTTAATAGCTTTGTCCATATCGATGGATGAGGAATACTTGTCAGTGGTGATTATTTTTAGACATATAGATGAGACAATCAATCCATATGGACCAGATTTTGTTGGGTCAATTCGGTTTTAAGCTTCGATTAATCAAAAAATCAAAGAAAACCAATATACCAAATTGGCCCATATATAGACAAATGTTAGCCCAATGGCCCATTCAAGAAACCCATCCAAGACCGTATCCCGAATAGAGTTTCAATTGTTTGAATTAACACCCCTAGTAATGTTCCAACATAGAGCTTTCCAAGATGTAAAGCTATGAACTATAATCCATAGAAAACAAAAAAGGGTAACTGAACAACTAATGTTTAAACACACTGCTGGTAAAAAAGAGAACCACAAACTTAGAAAGGTCCACTTCTTCTTGAGTCTATTCTTGGGGCCATCATCCCCCAGTGAGCTCTGTTTCCTCTTCTTAATGTCCTGCTTCCCCCTAGGGGCAGTCTGCTTTTTCTTGCAATAAGTCGAGCATCAGACAGCTCCGAGGTGGCCACCTTGCAGAAAGCAGATCCTAGATTCATGATGACTGAAAGTGGGACCAAGTGATATGTGTGGTACTGCACACCAGGCAAGACTTGGCAAGGCATTCGGTGTCTTCGAAATCTTTGTTCAACTGCTGAAGTATTGGACTCCTCCTAACTTGAGTCAACCATGGGGCCTTTGTACTTTGGTGTCGAACTCCCAATGCAAGTGTGGGAGGATGCTCTTCTGAAGGCAGCGCTGGAGGAGAGAAGAAATGACTGAAATCGAAGGAGTGGCATGTGACAAATCACAACCAAAGATGAAGTCAGGAGAGCAAGGGTAAATGACAAAGCTTATGAAAAAAGGAAAATTTTGGCCCAGTCAAAGCTCTTAGGCTACAGGACCAGATGCATCAAGAAATCAGCCCAAACGACTAGAATGTCTAGTGAGAGTTTTGATGAAGGCCTAGTAGCAAAGAACTTGGCCCAGAGCCTCACAACATTTGGATTTTGTTTAAAGCCCACTGATAACTATGAAGCAAAGACTGGATCAACTGACGGCTCTACAAGCTCCACAAGGCCCAACTGTTGATCCTGATTAAAAATATCCTCCCTCTGCACATTATATTAGCCTAATCTATAACTCCTATATTTTTAAACTCACTTTAGCCTATTCTCTTGATCTTGATTGGTTGAGAGCTCAAAGATGATATCATCAAAGGAGTTTCTCCCACTAAGTCTCTCATTTATTTCCCCTTTTGAAATAGAAAAAAAGTCATAGCACCTAAACCAAATATTGTAATTAAAATCAAATTGCACCATAGTGTTCTTCGCAATAAACTCTTCAAAACAAGATCCCACATGAATATATTTTGATAACTTTTTTGCAAAAATTTAAACCGTTTCTAAGAAAAAATCGTTTGTAAGGGAAAATCTAGCAAAACTGCATATCACATGGATTACATGTGGTCCTCCAAAATATGCGTATAGATGAGATTTGCGTGATGTACAGTTCAAATAATCTATACCATGTCAATAGATACAACCTCCGCAATTGACCTACTACATCCATATATATGTATCTATTAATTTATAGTTTTGACCATTAAAAACTTTTTACATTTTTACTTCATACCCGCAGCAACGCGTGAGGCATCCTACTAGTTCAAGAGAGCATCAAACACAAGGGCATGTTCCATGAATGGCACTTATTGCTCGATACGAAAAATCTTAAATACAGTTTTGTTGCTAAATATGACTAATAGTAAAACGTGGCACCCAACAAATGATTGCTCGCTCGCTTGATCATTTGTTTCAAGCAGTGATAGTGATAATGATAATGGCAACGCCGGATGAGGAAGTCTGCTGGCCGGAGAAGCGATATAGCATGCCGACGGTGCCACCCCGAGGGTACGGTCCTCCTCGGCTTTTTTGTTGCCTCCAACCGCTGCGATGATGTCCGGGACATGCTTCGGATCTTGTTAATGTTCGTGTTCATAGGCGGCGAGATGGACGCGCAGCGCCGCCCTCCCAGAGGGGTCCAGGCTCAAATTTGCATTGGTTACTCATTTGCCCGTGTATAGTAGTAATTTTACAGTGCTTAGAGTTGCTTCCAGTCGCTTCTCATTGACTATGCAAAAAAAAAACAATTTTTATTTGTTTTTATTGATTTTATTCGTCGATGGGCAATATGGTCATTGCGCATAGCAATTTCCCCGAGACCCCACCCCTGCACACCCCTTACCCCTCCCCACCAGCCCCCCCCCAACACACACACACACACACACCACATCCCACGCTGCCCTAGGAAGCCCCAGCGTTCCATGCAGCCCAATCGATACACACTCATCCGTGCTGGTCAGTCACCCCTATGAGACGTGTGCGAGGGGATGGTGTCCATGTGGGTCGAGGCCGTCCCCTCGAATCGAGCGGACCATTCAAACCAGCATCTGAGGGTATATTTCCTTCTAGGTCCGACCCAAACCCACACAACTTCTCAACCAAACGCGTAGCCTTACTCAGATTCAAGGGAAAGCCACTTTGATTTTTAGAGCCTCACTCCGCCGTCTGGAAGCCATCAGGCTCTTTCGATGTGATTGATCATAGAACATTATTTTTGTTGTCAAAGCATTTTTTATTGAAGTCGAAATGCTAGTATAAAAAGCTCCAACTACATTAAAATTTTTATAAATATATTAATGTTTAAAATACACCAATTCTTCTGGCAAAGCTAGAACATTTGTGCTTACAAAACTGGAACGTTTTCACCGATGACACTTTTTTCTCATAAAGTTCAAACATTGTCTTCATGAACTGTGAGAAGCATTGCCTTACAGCCGGATTAATTTCTTTTGACGCTAGGCATCTGGCTGACTGAAAGTGAGACTGAGTGAGGTGTTACTGTACACACCAGGCAAGACTTGTCAAGGCATCTGGTGTCTTTGAAACCATTGTTCAGCTGCTGGACTGCTCCTGACTTCAGTTCTGTACTTTGGTGTCCCAACTGTCAAGTGTGGGAGGATGGATGCTATTGGGTATCTGAAGGCAGCAGCACTGCAGCCTGGAGGGGAGAGGCAATGAACTCCAAGCTTATGAAGAAAAGAAGAGTTTGGCCCAGGGTCAAATCTCATAAGCTGTAGGATGCGTGAAGAAATCAACCCGGAGACTACTAGAATGTCTACTTAGAGTTATAAGGCCCAGTAGCAAAGTGTCTACTGAGGGTTACGAAGGCCCAGCAGACAAGAACTTGGCCCAACGCCTCACAGCATCTGAATTTTGTTTAAAGCCTAGCCCACTAGTGACAATGAAGCAAAGACTGGGTCAACTGACGGCTCTACAAGCCCAACTGTTGATCCTGATTAACATCCTCCATCAACCAGCACATCCTATATCCAGTTCCCATACTAATACGAACTTTAATTTGTTCCTCGATACGAAAATACGAAATATATTTGAAATTAAACATGACTAATAATAGTTAAGTACAACTAACATGGCGCCCAACAAATTATTAAATACAATGGCAGCTCGCTCGCGCTTGATTATTTGTTGCAAGCAGTGATAAAGATAATGGCAACGCCGGATAAGGAAGAAGCCGGCCGGCCGGATTGGAGAAGCGATAGCATGCCATGCAAGCAAGCTATCTATCTATCCCTCGATGGCAACGCCAGGCGGCGCCGCTGCCGCCACCCTGATGGTCCTCGGCTTCTTGCTGCCTCCTGCGGCGATGGTGTCCGGGACATGCTTCAGATCTTGTTCGTGTTCGTGCTCGTGTTGGTAGGCGGCGAGATGGACGCCCAGCGCCGCCCTGCCGGAGGGGTCCAGGTTCCCTGACCACTGCGCGTCCCACTCGATGGCCTTGGCCGTGCTGCACGCCACGCTTGGACCGCCAGGCACCGTCAGGATAGCAGACTTCTGCTTTCAGAGATCATCATGGTCAGTCAAGTAATTAGTTTTATGTGTGCAGTGTGTTCCGAAATCCATTTCATGCATTAGCAGCATTACATACTGACGAATGTTGTTAGCTCACCTGAGGGAAGAACCTCTCGAAGATCATCCTGTAATAGTAGGCCTCTTTTGTGGTCGGAGTGTTGTGTGGGAAGATGAACTTGGCATTCGACAGCATCTTGTCAGTCACCTGCATGCAGCAGATGTTATACACATGTATGGATCATAAAATGGATTTATATATGTGTGTGGACATCGAAATTGGCATTTTTGTACAAAAAAGGGAATTTTTTTTTAGGAAAATTGGCATCGAAATTCATTGGCATGGCAATAATATTTTTACATTTGATGCTGCATGAGCCTTGAGGCCATCGATCCAGCTGTACCCAACGCCATCACTGAACTGCTCCTTCTGTCTGTATAGGATATGCTGCAAGGGCAAGTGCGTGCATGCATGAGCATGAAACGCGAAATTCAGATGTCTGAATGTCCAAATATTCACAACAGAAAATTCAGTAGAAGCAAGTGAACACAGGTTAATTACCTTGGGAAGGAATGGCTGCTCCTCATCGTCAAATGCCTTCCTCAGTACCCACTTCTCAATTCTTCCAAGATCAGGCCGGATCTGCAACCGTACTCAGAAATTAGTAATTGCTAATGGTCATATACATTACTTTGTTTGAAAATAACCAACTCTTGGTTGTCAAGTAGACAAGTAGTTCAGTCAGTACCATCTTCCACTCAGGATCGATGCTCATGGCCTGATTGATGAACTCCTTGTCCAAGAACGGAACGCGAGCCTCCAGGCCCCAAGCTGACGTCGCCTTGTTGGCTCTCAGACAGTCATACTGATGCAGAGCCTTAATCTGCATGCAGAGCAAGCCAAGAATCATCCATGATGATGAATTTTCAGTCAGTGAGTGAGTCAGGTTCCTGAGACTTAATTAAAAATGCAGTGACTGATACTGACCTTCCTGCAGGTTTCGCGGTGGAATTCGTCCTTGTCAGGTGCCTTGTGGAAGTAGAGGTACCCACCGAAGAGCTCGTCGGAGCCCTCGCCGGAGATGACCATCTTGACCCCGAGCGACTTGATCTTGCGGGACATGAGGAACATGGGCGTGCTCGCCCTGATGGTGGTCACGTCGTACGTCTCGGTGTGGTAGATCACGTCCTCGATGGCGTCGATGCCATCCTGGACAGTGAAGTGGAACTCGTGGTGCAGGGTGCCCAGGTAGTCTGCCACCTCCCTGGCCGCCTTGAGGTCAGGGGACCCCTCCAGCCCCACGCAGAAGGAGTGGAGCTTGGTGCCCCAGCGCTTGGCGGCCTCTGTTCCGGCGAGGTGGCGCACGGCGACGGCCGCCACCAGCGACGAGTCCAGCCCGCCGGAGAGCAGGACGCCGAAGGGGACGTCTGTCATCAGCCGCTTGACCACAGCCTGAATTCAACCAACAGACAGTACAGTTTGCATTGGTCACTTTCATTTGTCCGACGCAGGTGTTGCAAAAATTCCCCTGCTTTGTTTAACCTACCGGACAGAGTTGTTTAATTTGTTCATCGTTTAGTTATTAGTTACATATAATGAAGATTCTATGTCTTTCCTCTGTAACTTTTTACGCCGTCTAAACGAAGTGGCAAAGGAATTGTATAGTACGTGTATGTAATATGTCATTCTCAGTTCTCAGAGATACTAGTGCGTAGGTGTGTTTGGTCAAAATCTGATATCTGTCAGTTCTTCAGTTTGTTGGTCCAAGTTGAAGCACACACTGAAACTGAATGACTGAAAGTCGTGAATTATATTCTTCACCTTTTCAAACGCCTTCCTGAGCGCCATGGGGTCGTAGGGAACCGAAGGGATGATGGCCTCGTCGTACCAAAGAGGGTTGTACCACCTGCTGAACCCTCCCATCTTGCTGGAGTAGAGATGTCCCGGAGGGAAGATCTCAAAGTGTTCGCACTCGTCGTTCAGAGCCTTCATCTCTGACGAAATCCACACCGACCCTGCCACCCATTGCAATTCATTCAGATTATGTATCATTCATTATTCAGTTTCAGACTTCCAGTTATACTGTACAATACATTAGTAGCTGCACTCTGTCTCTGAGACGTGGATAGTAGTACTCGTATGTCATGTTACAGAATACAGAAAGAGAGACAGTTAGTACCATCGATTCCCCATCCGATGTAGAGGGGCGTGACACCGATGGCGTCACGGGCAGCCATGAAGCTGCTGCTTGCGCCGTCGCCGCCATGGCGAGTGTCCAGCAGCACGAAGGAGAAGACGCCGTCCAGCATGTCCACGAACTCCTCTCCATGCTCCTCGTACTACACAAACACACACATATATGACGTACTACGATCATCAGGAATGAATTGAAACACTGATGAACACCGCAGGTGACTGACAGACTGACAGAGACAGGGACAACATGTATGTATGTATACCAGGTGCGCGATGACCTCGCAGTCGCTGCCGGTCCTGAATCTGTGCCCGGCGTCGGCGAGCCTGGCCCTGAGGTCCTGGTGGTTGTAGATCTCGCCGTTGACGGCGACGACCACGGACTGGTCCTCGTTGTAGAGGGGCTGGTCGCCGGAGGCCGGGTCGATGATGGCGAGGCGCTGGTGGGAGAGGTAGCAGTCGCCCACCTGCCGCAGCCCGCTCCAGTCGGGGCCGCGGTGCTTGAGCCGCCGCGACAGCTCCAGCACCCGGGCTCTCTTGCCGTGGGACGCCTCGCCGGCGCACCCCAGCACAGCAAGTATGCCGCACATCCTCACTCACTCTAGCTAGCTTAGCTTAGCTTGTGCTTGTGCCTGTGTTGGGTACTTGAGTTGAGTGAGCTGCTCTGCTCTGCTCTGCGGCTTCCATTTTATAGAGCGAGCGAGCGGCATAGCTAGCCGACACACGGACGATGCATATCCTAGCTGGAGTAAATCATTCAATTCATCAGTGCTTACCAGTTGCCACTCCTACTGAAGTACTTCTACTGCATCTGTACATGGCTACATGTACAGTTCCTTCTGGATATATACCTCTTTATGCATGTTCCCGGCCACATGCACGCTTGGGATTCTATCTTCATTTCGTTTTTTCTAAATGTTAATTTTTTTTTCAAGTTTTACAAAACAAATAATGAGAAGTCTTATAATTGTAATGCATAATAAAAAAAAATAAAGTATATAGTTCCCCATTCTTTGTGAACTGTCATTCTCACCTTAAAAATACTTAGTTTTGATTAAATATACAAAATGTATCAATATTTATCATATTAGACGGTTGAATCTAATAACTTATTTAGATATACAAATGTTATTAATATTTTTCAAAATCTAATTAAACTTTTAAAAAATCCAATCGATGAACAAAGATATCGGTATTTATTAAAAAAAAGGGACAGAGTGGGTAGATTATTCTAGTAGTACTAGAGTGAGGCCCCCACCCTTCGCGTGGGGATGAGGCCTTTTTTAAAGAAAAAAAGAGAGCTGGAAAAATGGAGGAATAAACAGTAACGAGACAGGTAGGAACAGTACGGATGAACAGTACGACCCCGGTGGAGGGCTGTGCGTTCCCGGTTGTGAACAATGCAATCCTGCTGCGTGCAGTATGATCCTGGGTACCGTGGACGGGATTCGTTACTGTAGATGAACAGGAATATGTGAGGGGATCCCGGTGCGGTGAACAGTGCAATGAATAGTCGATCCTGGGATTCGTTGCTGTAGATGAACAGGAACATGTGAAGGGATCCCGGTGTGGTGAACAGTGCAATGAATAGTACGATTCCGGTTCACAAAAACAAAGTATCTTTATAGATTATCTTCTGGATTTAATTTGTGGCTCACACGAACCATGTTTGATACCGAAGCAGGCAGAGAGAGAAGCAGGCAGGCAGGCATGTACAGATGCAGAGAAACAGGGCAAGTTCATCCAGCATCTGACACGAATCACATCTTTTTGTTTTCTTCGCGCGACATGTTTGCGCCCCGTTTGATCGTACGTACGGTCCGATCGACTCGTTTTTGACTGATTTTCCAGATGGTTCCATCGGATACTAGTATGCTACAGTAATAAACAGGCTGCCTCATCAACCCATGCTCTTTATGAAAGAAAAAAAAAAGGGTCGGGCCCTAATCTTGTTGCACTTAGCACCGCGACGCAAGAGACAAATTAAACCTACTGAGCCCTCTTCCCCATCAAGCACAGGACAGGAGAGAGGACAACGCGCTGCACTACGCGGGGCGCAGGGTGGGCGAGCACCAAGCTACTGTGGAGCGGCACGCGCCGTCGACCTCCGGCGGCCAGCACCGTGGCCTCGCCGCCGCTGGGCCCACGCCATGCGACGGGCTCCCTCGACCCAGCCCGCCCGGTGGCGGTGAAGGTGCCGATCGCCGCCATCGCCGCCGCCGCCGCCTAACCACCGTCGCCGCTAGATCGCCGCGGCCATGGTCGGGGCTGCATCGTCTCCCCGGCATCTCTCTCCGCCTCGGCCACTCGAGTAATCTTTGTTTTGATCGGAGGACTTCCCCCCCTGTAAGTCTTTTCGATGCTCCGCCCTCGACCGACCTGCCTACGTGATTGGTTCTTCCCTCCCCCGGTCATGGAATTGCCGGGGCTTTCTTTCTCCCATGGGAAACGCTTCCGGGGAAGAAGTTGAACAGCGTTTCCATCTCCGGTTTCTTGTCCGAACCCAACCTTTGCACTTGTGATTGCTTTTTGGTCGATGCAAGTTCCGTGCGGACTCTGTTCGGTTAGCACGATCTTGCAGGCCACCTTTGGCGATGCCGCCCACCATTTTCGTGTAACTCGTTTTTGCTAACGTAACGTTCAAGTTTTTCGTCTCTTCCAAACCTGTTGGGTTCTACATTCACAACCTTCGATCGTTCTCTTGTGAGCTTTACTCCTTTAGTTACGCACCTTTGGGGCAATGGCGGCCCCAATTGGAGGAGAGTACTCTCGCTTCCTTGAGGATGAAGCACGTTCTTGGCTCCCCCTGGCGTAAGCGATCTCCTCGACCACTTTATTTGTTCTTGATCGTTTTCGCCCATACGCTACTTTTGGGCCGAGATTGTTAGGCCACGACCTTCCGGCCTCAATGACCATGTTCTCTCTGGTGCCAATGCGATTCCTCTTCATGCCACGGGAGCCAATGCGATCCCGCTCCGTCCCCAACCTCCATTGCACGGCAAAATCTTCGTCTTCAACCTCCGAGTGGTCGGAGGTTGGATCTCGACCAGATTCATGGCGTCAGGCCGGGCAATCTCACCCGGATCCTCTAGGGGACACTGTCTTTGGAGAAAGGGCTCGCCACCTTTTCGCCAACGATGCTCTTTGCATGGTCACAGCCAGGCGGCATGAAAATACCCAATCAAATGCCAGGCTTGCCTTTGGCGGGGGGCATGTTATCAGAACTGCCGTGGTTTAAACGCTTGATCAAACATTTTAAAACAGAGGACCGACAACAAGTAAATCTTTGGCGGCTAGAAGCGCCCTTTTGGTTGGTTCAACTTGGCGGGCTTTGGGCCGTCTTCGTCAAGCCCACCGGTCTTCTCTTCTTTTTCGCGGACTTAGCGCGCTATGTCGCTTCGCTCCCTCTTGGGCCGCCAGGGAAATGTGCCGGCGTTTAATTCTACAAGGGAACGAGAGCCCACCAGCGTGCGAGAGGGAGTGAATACACCGCTTCGTCCCCTCCCCTTTCCCCCGGCTCTCCACATTCCTCCGCCCCAAACCAAAGCTTACGCGAAAACCCCAACGTCCCCGCTACAGTGCTCTCTCCGGCTGGCTCGTCCGGAGCTGCGGCCAAGCATCAATGGCGTTTCAAATGAGCCGACCCAAGACCTTTTGTTCGGCGAGCTTCTATTGGGTGGACATCCCCAACGGGGAGTTCATGTGTCGGGCGGTGGCTCCGGTGAGGCCGCCACCGACCAACGAAGACCTGGCGATCGCCGTCTTCGACCCGCTCCCTGGTAACATGCTCAACTTTGGTGCTGTCAGAAACACCATTAGAGGTTTCTTGATAGAGAAGCGCATCAACCCAAGAGAGATTTTGCCCTGCCACTTAGGACAAGCTTATGTTCGTTTCTACCATGCCTATGAAAGAGACAATATGATTAGAAACAGTCCTATGGTTTTGCGGAAATATGCACATCTCGTTTGTCAAGCACAATGAGGCCGTAAATTGGAGAAGGGTTTTTCTTCAATGATGACTATTTGGGTGATGATGCTAGGCTTCCCGGAAGATTACAAGTCAGAGCGGCACATTCAGAATGCAGTCAGTAAGTTCGGGAGACTCCTACTATGGGAAGAGAGCAATCCCTACCCTGGAAGAATCATGGCCAGAGTCAGAGTAACAAATGTTCAAGGAATCCCCCAATTCATCACTTACTCTGATTCCCATGACCTCAATGGAGAGTCATGGACCATCCAATGTGAGGTCATGCAGCAAGTTCAGCTTGGGGATGAACCACCGGAAGAAGATGAGATACCTGATGAGCTGGAGTTGGAGGACATAGTTCCTTTGATTTCTTTGGCCTCGGGCAACGGTTATCCAAATAGGAATGAATCAAATAGAAGGAGGAGGGAGACCGGGGGGAGAGCAAAGCAGAGAATGGGATAAATGAAATGGATGGTCAGCAATTGGGCCTAAACATTCAGCAAGGACCCAACCCCTGGGACCCTTGGCCTGCATGGCGGAGAGAGGGCCCGGCCCATCAACCAAACCCAACAAATTCAAGATCTCAATGTGATGCCACAAGTAGGAGAGAGGATGGAAATTGATCTCGAACCTACCGGTTGACCCCCTAGAAGTCATCATTAACCCAGTCATCCCACCACCTCCAAATCAAGACCATCCAGAGACTGGAAACTTGGTGGAAGTGGTAGAGGAAAACATCCCATCCGGCAAAGAATCGAACCCCAGTGCAAGAGCGTAATCTTTGTTCAAATGCCGACCAACATGAACATCAATAATGCCTGGCCTTAACAATGCCTTCCCTATCCCTCCTATTAATGATGTCATTGGAGAGGAGGTGCCTCGGGTGACCAGATAATGGGGAATGTGGATGAGGAGCCCTGAAGAAATGGTGCATCAAAATGGCAATTTCATCATCAACGGGAGCGACTTGTGGAACTGCGCAGAGTTTGGCGCCTCTTATAAATGATGATCAGCAGATGCCTCAGATAATCTGAATGACCTTCTGGAACCCCTGGACAATATTGGAGATGATCAGCAGTTGCTAAACCAGGACCCCAATCTCAATAATCAGCTCCAGATAGGGATGGCTCTCATCCCCAGCTCACAGTGGGAACAAACCCATGGAAATCTGATTGCTAAAAGAAAAAGGGCTGAGCTTGCAATGCCCTGGGAGCACAATTGTCAAGGTAATGGTGAACAAATCTCTATTACAATTTCAGCTGACTGGGCACCCTTCTTTAACTCCATGATTCTTTCCCCAGAAAACTTTGAGTGGGCAAAAGGATTCCTCACCTCCGGAGCGACCTTATTTTTGGACAACAATTCGTATAGTCTCCATCTCAATTCCACGAGTCCTGCTCTCTTGAACCCCCTACCAAAGAATTTTCCACCATTATTTGAGGGAGACAGCTCAAAGGGAGGTTGTAAAGAAGGAGGCTCCCGTGTGATCTGCTGGAAAGGAAGACAAGAGGAAAAAAGAAGACACCTAGAAGGCCAACACCAGGTTGTAGACACTCAAAAGCGTAGAAGTGAAAGAGTTAGGCAAGGGAATAATGGATTCAAAAACTCAGAATGCTCTAATAAAAAGTGCACCGCTTGCACCCCACCAATTCTATCCAAACAAAAGTAATAAAATCTTTGGGTACTCGGTTTTGCAGCTTAGAGCCCGAAGCAATCGAAGGATGAGAACCCGATTAGAGGCAATGGGCTGAAAGAGCCAATAGAGAAGTAAGAACAAGGCAAAGTGGACCAAAAGCAAGGATGATGAAGCTGACAAGGATGATGACAGCTTGGGGCCTGTCAGTCCAGTTTAGATGCATATGTCAGATTTTAGTCCTATGTACCCAGAGTTTATCATGTTAGTTGTAACACTTATGACTATGAGGTTCCACTACTTTTGCTTTCCTGAATGCTTCTAAAGATTAGTCAAGCCTAGTGGCAGAAATACTCACCTCGTTTGGGTAAAAGACAGATGTTATGCATATGTATATGCGTAATCGGTATATTTTTAAGTTGTTTCAATGAATCAAGCTCATTCTAGAAGATGGAGAGTTCTGACCTGGAATGTGAGAGGACTAAATTCCTCATGGAAATGGGATCCAGTTAAAAACAAGATTACAGAAGCACAATGTGATATTGTTTGCATACAAGAAACGAAGAAAGAGAATTTCGATTCTATGTTCTTGAGAAAATTCTGCCCTCCTACCTTTGACTGTTTTGAATACCTTCCATCTGTTGGAGCTTCGGGGGGTATTCTAATAGCTTGGAAAGGGTCACTTTTCTCTGCAATCAGCACTTCGATTAATAACTTTGCTGTAACAGTGGAGTTTTGTACAAGGCATAATACTAGTAAATGGACTCTCACATGTGTATATGCCCCTTGTGCGCCCTCTACAAAAAAATGCATTCCTAGATTGGTTGCAAAGCTTCCAAATACACACCGAAATTTTGGTTGTTCTTGGGAGATTTTAACCTCATAAGGAAAGTTGAAGACAGGAATAAGCCAGGTGGAGACATTGCTGAAATGTTCAGATTCAATGCTGCTCTGAGTCAGTTAGGCCTGAATGAGATTGTTCTTAAAGGCAGAAAATATACCGGGTCAAATATGCAGTTGATGCCTTTACTAGAAAAGTTAGATTGGGTTTTCACCTCCAACTCATGGACCAATTTCAGAACATCCCGGGTTTTACCAAACACCAAAAATCCGAACTTTTTAAAATTTTTCCTACAATGTGTGAATCATGTAGTTTCTAGGTCAAACGTGAAAGAGCTTGCTACCGAATCGTTGCATACATGTAGATTTGTTTGTAGGAGTTTGCCCGTGGTCTCGACTTGGTCCTGGGTTTGTTGTGTTTTGGAGTGCACACATCCGTAGCAAGTTTCCTCTTTTCAAATAACCCTCAAAATTCATTTTCGACTTCCCTTAAGTTCGTAGTCACACGGGGAAATTCCGTTTCCTTTTATCCCGGATTCCTTTAACTTCCCATCGTCCCAAACTCATGAAATCATGGGGAGAAATATTCCTTTTCCTTCTCCCGAGTTCCTTTTTTGAATTCTCCTAAATCCTCTTTTATATCCATCTAAAACCCTAGCAAGAAATAGGAAAATAAACAAAATGGAAAGGGGAGGAACCTTTCTCTTCTCTCCTTGCCGGCCCGGCCCAGCCGCGCCACCTCCCTCCCTCCAACTGGAAGCACGCAAGCGCCACGGCCCAAGCCAGGCCAGCGCTACCCATTCGCGCCCCCCAGCGCGCGAGGCCCCGGTGGCTTTGCCGCTGCCCCCTAGGAGCCCTAGGGGCTTGGCTGGCGCTCAGCTTCGGCCTCCGGCCTGCCCGCCTCCCTCCCGCGGCCCGCCGCAGCGCGCAAATGGCTTAAGAAGGCCCGCCCGGCCGCCGCCCGGACACTGGAACCCTAAGGGGCGCTCGCCTTTGGGAGCGGCCGCCGCCGCCACCTGGCGCCACCCTGCTCACGCACCGCGCCCCGCTCCACCGTGGATGGCCACCACGCGTCCCCGCGATACGGACGCCGAAGGCATCCGGCTCCTCCACGCAACCCTAGGCGGCGCCGCTATAAGATTTCGGGGCGGCTTCTCGCTCCTTTCTTCCTCCTCGGCCGCCGCCACTCCCGGCCGAGCACCGCCCCTGCATCGCTTTCGCCACTCAGGCTTTGCTGCGCCGCGCTCTGCCTCTTGCTGCCGTGCGTGTGCCCGCGCCGGCCGTCACCAGCGTCTTGGCGCCGTCTGCCTCGCCCAGCGCTCCCCACCCGCCTGTCGGACATGACGCCCAACACGCCCGCGCTTCGCCGTCTGCCGATGGCGCTTAACGCGATGGCCCTCGTTCCAAGCGCGCCGTCCGCCCTCGCCACCATGCCCGACACGCGGCACCACCGCACTCACTTCGCCCGTCACTGCCCTGGCGCTCACCGCCACCACGCGCGGCGGCCTTTCTTCCCGCCCATCGCGAACGGCCAGCGTCGCGGCTTGTCGCGCCCACACCACAACCCGCAGCGTGCGCCCCTCGCCCCGCCAGCGGCAACGCGTTCGCCGCCGTGCGAACGCCCGCGTCGCGCCCACCCGATCCTCGTCCCCCAAGCGGGCCTTGTCTTCCCAGCGCCCGCGGCCACGGCAGCGTGCCACCTCGATGGCGGCCGCCCGGACCTCCCCAACACCTCGGCGTCGGCGCGGCGCCTTGCACGGCCACGGCGGCGTCGCGCCCGGCTCGTCGCCCAGCGGCCGTCCAGCGGCGCCAGCGGCTCGCCACGGACCACCCCGTCGCACGCCAACGCCCCCACGCGTCGTCTGGCGCCACCTCGTTGTGCCTCGGCGTCGGCCATCAATCTTCGCCGACCAGCCATGGCACCGAGCCGCTGCCGTCCGTGCCATGCCCATGAGCAGCAGCGCCCGATGTCGTCGCCCTCGACAACAACGCGGCAGCGATGGCGCTTTTGCACCCCGTCTTCCTTGCCGTGCAGCACCAACACGCAGCCGCCCGTGCATCCTTGCCACCACGCCCGAGGCCTCTCCATCCTCCACGACAAACGAGCACCCCTACGCCCACTCGCCGGTGAGCCTCCCGGAACCAAAGACCCCACCTTTCGCATGTTCTACCGCTGCCCACGGCTGAAATCGGCCATCGCGCCATGTCAAACATCTTGCGAGGGGAGGCGGCAGCAAGCACCCGGCCGCATCCGACCCACATCGGCCATGGGCAGCCTTCCCGGCCAGGCCACGGCCACTCGCAGCTAGCCGCAGCCTGCCCTGGCTGGCCACAGCTGGCTGCTCGCCACCGGCGGCTGGCCACAGCTGGCTGCTCGCCACCAGCGGCTGGCCGTGGCTGGCCAGAGGTGGCTAGGGGCGGGCTACAGCTGGCCGGGCTTGCTGCAACTGGTCGCACACTTCTCAAGACCTCTGCGTCGCTCCGTGAAGCTCTGCCGGCCTCGCCCTTCCCCACCGACGAGGTCGATCCTTTGGAACCCCCGTCGATGCCGTTCCCGACATCGACAAAACCCTCGCATTTATCTTTCTTTTCCATGCTTGATGATATATCTATGATCGTGCCGTGCCTTCGAGCCGGTTCTCTATCATGCTATGGATATGTGCTACTCCGTGTGGTCGTCATCTATGTTGGATTGGTTCTTGTGTATTTTCGTGGTGCTTGTATGTGGACCGAGCCTTCGAGCCGGTCAAGGGACCGTACCTCGTTTGAGCGTTTCGATCGTGGGTTCGTCCCACCGTGATCGCGACGCCAAGCGTAACTCGTTCTCTCGTGCTTTAGTTGTCTTCGTTGTACCCGGAGTGTTAGCTTCTACCTTCGGCCCTAGGACGTGGTCATAAAGGAGCTCGATATCGCTATCGATGCGGATCTTACCCGCGCACATTGAGCCCCTAAGACCTAGTCTAGTGGGAAACGAACTAGGAAGCAACTATCGTGGGACGACGGGAGCCGAACCCGTGTAGGTAAAGCTTATGGCCGCGAGTCATCTCGCCATGACCATCGGGCTTCACCTCTTTTCTTTCCTTTCTTTTCTTGTGCTATTTTCCCCACCACCTCGTATGCTTGCACCACCTAGACCTGGAGCACTCCTCGGTTCTCGTGATGACAACCGCATCGCTATGAACCCGAGGAATAGCTTTTGCCGCTTTAGTTGCATGGAGGTCGTGGTGCCCTACGAGTTGGTGTGGATCAAGGGACCGTGCGAGACTTCCGTCTCTTTTCTTCCGGCCACCGTCCCTTGCCATGACGAGTAGGTCGAGAAGAGTGCGGGGCCTTTCTTCTTTCTTTATCCTTTCGATCCTCGCTAGTTCAGTAAGGCGTGGATTGACTCTCTTGACTCCGAGTACTTTGATTATTGACTATTGCCATGTCAAGAGGACCGAAGTACAGTGGAACCGAAATCCCATTTGGTGTTTGATCGAGTTCGTCGGTGTTCTATTATTGCTCTCTTGATCCCACTCCTTTGATTCCCTTCGACTGCCGTGGCGAGTGGATCAAGGGAAGAGGAAACCTCCTTTTACTTCCCTCTAATTGTTCCTTGGTGCTTAGCCCTCTTGTATGCCAGTACCTATTGAGACCATGACACTCCCTGGGTCTTCGCAGTGACAACCGCACCACCAAGAATCCGGGGAACGTCTTAGTGCATTTAGTGCACCTTGGTCAAGGTACCCTACAAGCGGATTAGGCACTTGTACTCTCTTATGCATCGCTCCTCTTCGATGCCCTGCCTTTTTGTCGTGACATGTGCATTGGAAGGAGTAGACCACCGCTCCTTTCTCTCGTTTACCTTCCGTTCCTCCCCGCTAGCCCGTTCGTTCGATCCCGTCTTAGTCATGACGATTGGATCAAAGACCGGACTATCTCTTCTAGTTAGCGAAGCTATAGTCTGTGTACTGTTCTCGGACCCATGCGAGTCGACCCGATCGACCGTTGGAAAACCATCCTCGTCGAGGATGTGACCGAGGCCGCGACATGGACATGCCCAACTAACTCTCCTATATTCCCTTGTGTGCTACTCTCTTCTCGGCTCCCGACGTTGTTGTGTCGTGCGGATCGAGAGGACCTGTAGCCGCTCTTCTGTTGTTCATATTCCAATCTCTTTTGCTACCGTCGCTACCATGACGGGTAAGCCAAGGAGCCTAGAACCAAGCCACAATTCCTCTATTTCGTGTTAATTGTTCTTACTTGAAATCCTATACGATGAGTTGTGACTTGTGGGTTAAAGGCCGCAAGGGCCAAACCCCCTTGTTTCTATTTCCCTTTTCTCTCCTACTTGTGATCCTCCGATCCCCGCCAATTTCCATGACGTCGGGATCGGGAGGTCGCAACCGTGGTGTTTGGTTAAGTTAAGCTAGGATCAAAGCCTCTTCTTTTGAAGCCGCATGTGTCGACCACGATTGACCCAGAAGTAATGCGGCTATACCGAGTCGTGATGGGGCTTGTGCTTAGCAGACAACCACTTCTATTTACATGAGCCCAAGGATCGGACACTCTCCACGAGGGCTAAGTCTTTTCAGTGTTTATTCTGAGTTATCTGGTTCCTTTTGTATCTTGTTGCCCTTTTCGGGGATATTGGAATTTGGTTAGGGATTGATTGCTCTTTTGCCTTGTTTGTCGCTATACCGAGGTAGTTGCATCGCGATGTCGATGGATGGACTGAAGATCCACTAGAGGGAGGAGTCACGAAGGACAACCAGATGTGGATGACTATGGTTTGCTATAAACAGGTGCCACATCCCACCCAACCTCGTAGAATCCTATTAGGCATGCAATTATGTAGCTGCTAGCGCTTTACTTTATGCAAATGAACTGTGATAGGATGCATGGTAGATTGCTTGATAAGCCATTACCTTGACGCAACCTTTCTCCCCGCACACTTTTGCTAGGATAGATGCTCGCCTACCTCCTGATACTTGCTACACACTTACACTTTACTCATACATGCTTGTGTGTGGCTAAGGCACGTGGTGCCGTGAACTGGATAACTAGGGATAACGTGGGAGAGATCTTGGCATGTGTCTTGGGTGTGTGGTGAGGGTTGTGTCGATCGGGCGAGATCTACGACGAGTCGGGGGGGACAAGTCTTGCCGATGGAGTGTGATCTGGGCACTCCCTATGTGAGAGTACCTGTGGCGGGTACATGTGATGTGAGTAGATTCCGGGAGGAGTGTCTTTGTGGGGACGAATCCCCGGAATGGAGGTGCCGTCGAGGCACGGGCGCCGAGCCCCTTGTGAAGATATCTGTCCGTCCCGCTAAGGACCGATTGGGCGAGGGTGCGGTTCATGGGACCTTTTCGTACACACCACTCGTTTCGATGGGGGGAAACGACTTGACGGCTAGCTGGCCCCCTGCCATTACTACTAGGTTGGTAGGTGATAGTGTAGGGAGGTGCACGGGTGCCGAGACCCACACCCTCCCGAGACCGGCGTGGAACCCTCGGGGATCCGGTACCACGTCTTACTGGTCTCAGCGTGCCGGTGGATCTCCGGGGTGCCCAGAGCTGAGTGGTAGGGTGGCATCGGGCCAGTTAGGCGGCAGCTTGGTATCAGCCTAGACGAGGCATCGTCGATGATGGTGATCTTGTGGTTCCAGGTGTACAAGCTCTGCAGAGTTACTAAATCTATACGTATAGCCGTGTCCCCGGTATGGACATTCCCATGAGTTACCACATGTTCGTTATAGTGAGAGGTGTCCAATTCTCTTCTCCCCCATGGGTGTTGTTGGTTTCCGGCTTAGGCCGTTGAGGCAAGGAGGAGCGGGAGTCTTCCTTGCCGACCAGAGTGAGAGTGTGGTGAGATGTGTGGACATGGATATGGATATGGATGGGATGGATGGATGTGTGGATGAGATGGGTTAAAACTTGATGGTCTATACTATATTTTACTTTATGAACTGGCATAGGAAAACTACAGCCAAATATAGGCCTTTTTCTCTCTACCCTTGCATTCCACTTTCCACATAGCAAAGCAAAGCATAGGGTGGGAGCCCGTGGCCAGTACAAATCGTACTGATAGAGTTGAGCAGGTTTGGTACCCGAGGAGGACTACGGCGATAATGGAGCTGGAAGAATTAGGTGGTCTCGTTCCTACACTCAAGTTTGGTTAAGAAGATCAAGTCTACGCCGCTGATACTCTACCCCAACTCTGATGATTCTCCGTGAAGGAGGAGCCTTCACCCGCTATGACGCTACGTTTACTCTGATGTTAATCCGTGTGTGTTTATCACTAGGATACGATGTACTTAGGCGTGTTACAACTGTTGTAATACTCTGTAATTTGTATCTTTCGCGATGTATGAACTATGGTATCAACTGTATTTGATGTACTCTGTGGATTTCCCTTCAAGGAAATCACGGGTCGTTTCAGTTGGTATCAGAGCCATACTTGACTGTAGGACGAGACCTTAGGACCAAAAACTAGTATAGAAGCCAATAGTCTTGATAGGTTCTAGAAGTGAATGCAGTTGTTTCTCCCTCCTCCTTGAGTTCTGTTGCTTTCTGACCTCCCTGGTATAAGAAAATGACCCTTAAGAATCACTCTCTACCGCCCGCCCACGCTAGATCGGTAGATGTGTGAGACTTTAAAGGCATAGGAGTCGCCTCAAGTCAACACTACTCATATAGGAGTTGTAATGCTGCCCGATTGTTTGAATCCTCGTGTTCTTATGCTTATTATGCTTCTTAATTGTCCGTGTGTAGACTATATAACTTACTTTCTATATGTGACTCAGGAAGCTTTGGGTAACATAGCCAGCTAAACCAAGACCAACCTATGACTAGACAGTGAACCTCGCTAATCGGGCCACAGATAGAAAGTCAATGCATCAAATTTTTGTCAACCTCTCTTCAAAATGGTTCTCTAGCCTTTCGAACCAAATTTCTCTTCCAAACTACCCCTTTACCTTCAAAAGCCCTTATTAAAAGGGAGCAACTTTATTTCAAAAAGGAAAAGTTTCAAAAGGGTTTAGAAAGATTTCTCTTTTGAAAGAAATTGGTTTTAACTCCCCGCTTCAAAGCCCGATTTGATTTCAAAAGTCGTCTTCAGATAGTTTGAAAATTGGTTTCCTCCTTTTTCAAAACGTGCTCCAAATTCACTTTCAAAAGCGAAAGTTTGTTTCCAATCAATAAAAAAAAAATTTCAAAGATCCTTTGGCTCGGTTTTGTTTTAAAAAGCTTTGATTTCACCTTGTGAGCCAAATTCCTCTTTTCGAAGCAACCATCTCTCGATTTCAAATGTGTTTTATGACCAATTTTATGAAACAACATAGCTTCAAAAAAAAATTTGTCCGCAAACTTTTCAAAAGTTACTTTTACAAATCAAAATGTGTTTTCAAAATTCGATTTTAAAAGTGTTTCTCAAAAACCGAGCTCCTCTTATGAAAGCTTTATCTTCTGATTTGGAAAATGATTCTAAAATCCTTTGGCAATTGCAAAACCCGCTAAAAAAACATGGTTTGGATCCCCATGTACTTGGTGACTTTAAAAAAAAATATATATATACCCTCTTTTATTTCAAAGAAATTGGTGCCTGTGTTTTTAAAAAGGATTTGGATCTTAAACCCCACTCTTCAAAAAAATGTGTTAAAAAGAAAACCCTAAAAGTTTTGATTTGTTTCACAAAAATTAAAAGTCCTTTTTGTTAACCTTTTCAAATCTCTCTTTTGAAGGTTTGCTCTGGCTTGGTAAAAATGAAAACTTTTGATTTACAAGTTTTTGAATCAAAATGGGATGCAACCAATTTCAAATTATTTGTGTTAGACCAAGGGTTGCAACCTTCTTCCTCTCAAAAGTTGCAAAATAAAAAGATTTAAGAATCTCTGCTTTTGCTTTCAAAATAGTTTACAAAGGCTTTCTCTTTAAAACCCTCCTCTCCCGTTAGTTTGAGATTTTGGGACATTGTTGGTAACTTACTTAGGGATGAGCCGCGATCTTGAGCTATGGTGCTCGCTACGAAACTTGGGGCCCCATGTGTGAGGCCTCCACATGGCATGCTGCCGGGCGTATGCAGGTATCAAGGAAAGTGACCGTGGCTACCCTAATCGGCACCGCATACCACCCGAATCTCGAGCACTCCCTCTTTTCCAAAAATCAATTACAAAAAATAAAATCCTTTGAAAAGAGTTTTGTCCCCACAAACTCGTTTTTTTATTTTCAAGATTATTTTGGATTTAGCAAGCCCTCCTTCTTGATGCTCCATCTTACTTTTTACAAAAAGATTTCAAAAATCCAAAGATTTTGCTATGAGCAGAACCCGATTTTTGAAAAGATCTGTCCTTTGCAAAGGAACCAATTTTGAGAAATGTTTTTCGCTAAAAAAAAAAAAAAAACTCCCCGATTTCAAAACCCCTACTTCTGGCTCAAAGTTTCTAAATTTTGAACCAATTTGCAAAACGCCCTTTGAAAAGTTCCTTTCTTACAAATAACTTCCCACCAAAGGATATATGGAAACCTATCTCCAAAAAGCCTTTTGAAATGTTTACAAAGCAGGAAATGATTTGATTTCAAATTTTCAAAAATGCATTTTCCTTCAGCGGTGTTTCTCTAAAAAGAATTTGAGAAAACCCGATTTCATAACTTCTTCGAAAGGTGATAAAAGATTTAGGGTTTCAATTCAATATCCGATTTCAAAACTTTTAAAATTAACGATTTCGCTTTTGAATGAACTTTCTTCAAAGGTTTTGGTTTTTTTTAAATAAAGGGCTATATTCAAAGGCCATGACTTCATAAAAAAAAAAGCCCTCCATTCAAAACTCCCTTCCAAAAAGTTCTTTTTTTAAAAAGCTTGGTGCATTGATGCAAGTAGAACATCCGGTAAGAACCTTCAAATTCTAGACAACATTTGAATCTCTGGGGATGAGATTCTCGTAAGGGGGGTAGTCTCAGAACATCCTGGGTTTTACCAAACACCAAAAATCCAAACTTTTTAAAATTTTTCCTACAATGTGTGAATCATGTAGTTTCTAGGTCAAACGTGAAAGAGCTTACTACCGAATCGTTGCATACATGTAGATTTGTTTGTAGGAGTTTGCCCGTGGTCTCGACTTGGTCCTGGGTTTGTTGTGTTTTGGAGTGCACACATCCGTAGCAAGTTTTCTCTTTTCAAATAACCCTCAAAATTCATTTTCGACTTCCCTTAAGTTCGTAGTCACACGGGGGAAATTCCGTTTCCTTTTATCCCGGAATCCTTTAACTTCCCATCGTCCCAAACTCATGAAATCATGGGGAGAAATATTCCTTTTCCTTCTCCCGAGTTCCTTTTTGAATTCTCCTAAATCCTCTTTTATATCCATCTAAAACCCTAGCAAGAAATAGGAAAATAAACAAAATGGAAAGGGGAGGAACCTTTCTCTTCTCTCCTTGTTGCCCAAAGCCCTAGCGCCACCTCCCTCCCTCCAGCCTGAAGCCTGCGCAAGCGCCACGGCCCAAGCCAGCCCGCGCTACCCATTCGCGGCCCACGAGCGCGCGAGGGGCCCAGCTGGCCTGCCGCTGCCCCTAGGAGCCCTAGGAGCGGCTGGCGCTCCCAGCGGCCTCCCGGCCTGCCCGCCTCCCCTCCCCGCGGCGGCCCCACGCGCGCAAATGGCAGAAGGCCCACCCGGCCGCCCTTGACTTTGGAACCTAAGGCGCTTCGCCCAGGGCAGCCCCTTGCCGCCGCCGGGCGCCACCCCTGCTGCACGCGCCCCTCAGCACCGTGGATAGCCCAGCGTCCCCTGATCTGGGCCGCCGAGCATCGTCCATCGGCTCCCTCGCAACCCCTAGGCGGCCGCGCTATAAGAACCGGGCGGCTTCTCCGCTCCTTTCTTCCTCCTCGGTACCCGCCGCTCCCGAGTAAAACACCGCCCTACTTGCATCACCTTTCGCACTTCCGACCCGGCTATGCTCTCGCCTCTTGCTCGCCGTGCGCGTGCCCGCACCGGCCGTCACCAGCGTGGCCGTCTGCCTCGCCAGCGCTCCCCCCATCGCGGCCGGCGGCGCACACGCTCGCGCCATCGATGCAAGGGCGCTCTAGCGCGCCGCCCTGGGCTCGTTCATGCCCGCGCGGAGCGGCCGCTACTGTGGCGGCCATCGCCACACCATCAAGAGACGCAGAAGCTTGCTGCACCACCGCCTCGGGGGGCCTCGCCGTCCTGCCGCCGGGCGCTCACGCCATCAAGGCGGACGCCACGCCGGGCGCTATCGAACCCGGCCCAGCGTCGCCGCGCGCCGCCGCGCCTCACACTGACCACGGCGTTCGCCCTCGCGCCGCCAGCGACACGCTGGCGTTGCCGCCCGTGCGAACGGCCCCAGCGTCGCGCCCCGCGCCCGCCGGAGCGGAGCGCCTGTCCCCCCGCGCCCGCCACGACGCGTGCCACCCTCGATGATGGCCGCCAGACCTCCCTAACACTCGGCGTCGACGCGCTGCCTTGGGACAGCCACGACGACGTCGGCGCCAGCACACGTCGCCGAGCAGCCGTCCCTCGCGCGGACGCCAACGGCTGGCCTCCGCCACGGACCACCACGCCGCACGCCAACGCGCCGACCGGGCCGCAGCCGCCCACCTCGTTGCCCTCGACGTCGGCCATCTGTCCGCCGACCAGCCATGGCACCGAGCCGCACCGTCCGTGCCATGCCCATGAACGCAGCCGGCGCGACGCCGCCCTCGACAACAACCGCAAGCAGCAGTGGCGCACCTGCACCACGTCTTCCTTGCCTGCAGCACCAACACGCAGCCGCCCGTGCCTCGTCCTTGCCACCACGCCCGAGGCCCTCCATCCTCCACGACAACGAGCACCCCTACGCCACTGCCGGTGAGCCTCCCGGAACCAAAGACCCCACCTTTCGCATGTTCTACCGCTGCCCACGGCTGAAATCGGCCATCGCGCCATGTCAAACATCTTGCAGGGAGGCGGCAGCAAGCACCCAGCCGCATCCGACCCACATCGGCCATGGGCAGCCTTCCCCGGCCAGGCCACGGCCACTGCAGCTAGCCGCAGCCTGCCCTGGCTGGCCACAGCTGGCTGCTCGCCACCGGCGGCTGGCCACAGCTGGCTGCTCGCCACCAGCGGCTGGCCGTGGCTGGCCAGAGGTGGCTAGGGCGGGCTACAGCTGGCCCGGGCTTGCTGCAACTGGTCGCACACTTCTCAAGACCTCCCGCCGCTCCGTGAAGCTCTGCCCGGCCTCGCCCTTCCCCACCGACGAGGTCGATCCTTTGGAACCCCCCGTCGATGCCCTCCCGACATCGACAAACCTCGCATTTATCTTTCTTTTCCATGCTTGATGATATATCTATGATCGTGCTGCGCCTTCGTTTCCGGTTCTCTATCATGCTATGGATATGTGCTACCCGTGTGGTCGCCATCTATGTTGGATTGGTTCTTGTGTATTTGCGTGGTGCTTGTATGTGGACCGAGCCTTCGAGCCTGGGTCAAGGGACCGTACCGTTTGAGAGCTTCGATCGTGGGGTTCGCCCCACCGTGATCGCGACGCCAAGCCGCAACTCGTTCTCTCGTGCTTTAGTTGTCTTCGTTGTACCGGAGTGTTAGCTTCTACCTTCGGCCCTAGGACGTGGTCATAAAGGAGCTCGATATCGCTATCGATGCGGATCTTACCCGCGCACATTGAGCCCCTAAGACCTAGTCTAGTGGGAAACTAACTAGGAAGCAACTATCGTGGGGACGACGGAGCCGAACCCGTGTAGGTAAAGCTTATGGCCGCGAGTCATCTCGCCATGACCATCGGGCTTCACCTCTTTTCTTTCCTTTCTTTTCTTGTGCTATTTTCCCCACCACCTCGTATGCTTGCACCACCTAGACCTAGAGCACTCCTCGGTTCTCGTGATGACAACCGCATCGCTATGAACCCGAGAAATAGCTTTTGCCGCTTTAGTTGCACGGAGGTCGTGGTGCCCTACGAGTTGGTGTGGATCAAGGGACCGTGCGAGACTTCCGTCTCTTTTCTTCCGACCACCGTCCCTTGCCATGACGAGTAGGTCGAGAAGAGTGCGGGGCCTTTCTTCTTTCTTTATCCTTTCGATCCTCGCTAGTTCAGTAAGGCGTGGATTGACTCTCTTGACTCGAGTACTTTGATTATTGACTATTGCCATGTCAAGAGGACCGAAGTACCGTGGAACCGAAATCCCATTTGGTGTTTGATCGAAGTTCGTCGGTGTTCTATTATTGCTCTCTTGATCCCACTCCTTTGATTCCTTCGACGCCGTGGGCGAGTGGATCAAGGGAAGAGGAAACCTCCTTTTACTTCCCTCTAATTGTTCCTTGGTGCTTAGCCCTCTTGTATGCCAAGTACCTATTGAGACCGTGACACTCCTCGGTCTTCGCGGTGACAACCGCACCACCAAGAACTGGGAACGTCTTAGTGCATTTAGTGCACCTTGGTCAAGGTACCCTACAAGCGGATTAGGCACTTGTACTCTCTTATGCATCGCTCCTCTTCGATGCCCCGCTTTTTGTCGTGACATGTGCATTGGAAGGAGTAGACCACCGCCTCCTTTCTCTCGTTTACCTTCCGTTCCTCCCCGCTAGCCTGCTTCGCTCGATCCCGCCTTAGTCATGACGATTGGATCAAAGACCGGACTATCTCTTCTAGTTAGCGAAGCTATGGTCCGTGGTAATCGTTCTCGGACCCATGCGAGTCGACCCGATCGACCGTTGGAAAACCATCCTCGCCGAGGATGTGACCGAGGCCGCGACATGGACATGCCCAACTAACTCTCCTATATTCCCTTGTGTGCTACTCTCTTCTCGGCTCCCGACGTTGTTGTGTCGTATGGATCGAGAGGACCAGTAGCCGCTCTTCCGTTGTTCATATTCCAATCTCTTTTGCTACCGTCGCTACCATGACGGGTAAGCCAAGGAGCCTAGAACCAAGCCACAATTCCTCTATTTCGTGTTAATTGTTCTTACTTGAAATCCTATACAATAGTTGTGACTTGTGGGTTAAAGGCCGCAAGGGCCAAACCCCGCTTGTTTCTATTTCCCTTTTCTCTCCTACTTGTGATCCTCCGATCCCCGCCAATTTCCATGACGTCGGGATCGGGAGGTCGCAACCGTGGTGTTTGGTTAAGTTAAGCTAGGATCAAAGCCTCTTCTTTTGAAGCCGCATGTGTCGACACGATTGACCTGTGAAGTACCGGGCTATATGCAGTCGTGATCGGGCTTGTGCTTAGTGTGCAACCACTTCTATTTACATGAGCCCAAGGATCGGACACTCTCCACGAGGGCTAAGTCTTTTTTTTGTTTATTCCGAGTTATCCGGTTCCTTTTGTATCTTGTTGCCCTTTTTCGGGATATTGGAATTTGGTTGGGATTGATTGCTCTTTTTGCCTTGTTTGTCGCTATACCGAGGTAGTTGCATCGCGATGTCGATGGATGGACCGAAGATCCACTAGAGGGAGGAGTCACGAAGGACAACCGGATGTGGATGACTATGGTTTGCTATAAAAAGGTGCCACATCCCACCCAACCTCAGAGAATCCTATTAGGCATGCAATTATGTAGTCGCTAGCGCTTTACTTTATGCAAATGAACTGTGATAGGATGCATGGTAGATTGCTTGATAAGCCATTACCTTGACGCAACCTTTTCCCCGCACACCCTTTGCTAGGATAGATGCTCGCCTACCTCCCGATACTTGCTACACACTTACACTTTACTCATACATGCTTGTGTGTGGCTAAGGCACGTGGTGCCGTGAACGGATAACTAGGGATAACGTGGGAGAGATCTTGGCATGTGTCTTGGGTGTGTGGTGAGGGTTGTGTCGATCGGGCGAGATCTACGACGAGTCGGGGGACAAGTCTTGCCGATGGAGTGTGATCTGGGCACTCCCTATGTGAGAGAGAGTACCGTGGCGGGTACATGTGATGTGAGTAGATTCCGGGGAGGAGTGTCTTTGTGGGACGAATCCCCGGAATGGAGGTGCCGCCGAGGCAGGGGCGCGCCGAGCCCCTTGTGAAGATATCCCCGCCCCGGTCCGCTAAGGACCGATTGGGCGAGGGTGCGGTTCATGGGACCTTTTTTCGTACACACACCACTCGTTCGATGGGCGGGAAACGACTTGACGGCTAGTCTGGCCCCCCCGCCATTACTACTAGGTTGGTAGGTGATAGTGTAGGGAGGTACGGTGCCGAGACCCACACCCTCCCGAGACCGCGTGGAACCCTCGGGGATCCGGTACCACGCCTTACGCCTCGGCGTGCCGGTGGATCTCCGGGGTGCCCCAGCCGAGTGGTAGGGTGGCATCGGGCCGTTAGGGCGGCAACTTGGTATCAGCCTAGACGAGGCATCGTCGATGATGGTGATCTTGTGGTTCCAGGTGTACAAGCTCTGCAGAGTTACTAAATCTATACGTATAGCCGTGTCCCCGGTATGGACATTCCCATGAGTTACCACATGTTCGTTATAGTGAGAGGTGTCCAATTCTCTTCTCCCCCATGGGTGTTGTTGGTTTCCGGCTTAGGCCGTTGAGGCAAGGAGGAGCGGGAGTCTTCCTTGCCGACCAGAGTGAGAGTGTGGTGAGATGTGTGGACATGGATATGGATATGGATGGGATGGATGGATGTGTGGATGAGATGGGTTAAAACTTGATGGTCTATACTATATTTTACTTTATGAACTGGCATAGGAAAACTACTGACCAAATATAGGCTTTTTTTCTCTCTACCCTTGCATTCCACTTTCCACATAGCAAAGCAAAGCATAGGGTGGGAGCCCGTGGCCGTACAAATCGCATCGATAGAGTTGAGCAGGTTTGGTACCCGAGGAGGACTACGACGATAATGGAGCCTGGAAGAATTAGGTGGTCTCGTTCCTACACTCAAGTTTGGTTAAGAAGATCAAGTCTACGCCACTGATACTCTACCCCAACTCTGATGATTCTCCGTGAAGGAGGAGCCTTCACCCGCTATGACGCTACGTTTACTCTGATGTTAATCCGTGTGTGTTTATCACTAGGATACGATGTACTTAGGCGTGTTACAACTGTTGTAATACTCGTAATTTGTATCTTTCGCGATGTATGAACTATGGTATCAACTCGTATTTGATGTACTCGTGGATTTCCCTTCAAGGAAATCACGGGTCGCTTTGGGGCTTGGTATCGAGCCATACTTGATCAGAGGGACGAGACCTTAGGACCAAAAACTAGTATAGAAGCCAATAGTCTTGATAGGTTCTAGAAGTGAATGCAGTTGTTTCTCCCTCCTCCTTGAGTTCTGTTGCTTTCTGACCTCCCTGGTATAAGAAAATGACCCTTAAGAATCACTCTCTACTTCTGCCCACGCTAGATCGGTAGATGTGTGAGACTTTAAAGGCATAGGAGTCGCCTCAAGTCAACACTACTCATATAGGAGTTGTAATCTTTGCCTCGATTGTTTGAATCCTGTGTTCTTATGCTTATTATGCTTCTTAATTGTCTGTGTGTAGACTATATAACTTACTTTCTATATGTGACTCCGGAAGCTTTGGGTAACATAGCCGGCTAAACCAAGACCAACCTATGACTAGACAGGTGAACCACGCTAATCGGGGCCCACAGATAGAAAGTCAATGCATCAAATTTTTGTCAACCTCTCTTCAAAATGGTTCTCTAGCCTTTCGAACCAAATTTCTCTTCCAAACTACCCCTTTACCTTCAAAAGCCCTTATTAAAAAGGGAGCAACTTTATTTCAAAAGGAAAAGTTTCAAAAGGGTTTAGAAAGATTTCTCTTTTTGAAAGAAATTGGTTTTAACTCCGCTTCAAAGCCCGATTTGATTTCAAAAGTCGTCTTCGAGATAGTTTGAAAATTGGTTTCCTCCTTTTTCAAAACGTGCTCCAAATTCACTTTCAAAAGCGAAAGTTTGTTTCCAATCAATAAAAAAAATTTCAAAGATCCTTTGGCTCGGTTTTGTTTTAAAAAGCTTTGATTTCACCTTGTGAGCCAAATTCCTCTTTTCGAAGCGCGACCATCTCGATTTCAAATGTGTTTTATGACCAATTTTATGAAACAACATAGCTTCAAAAAAATTTGTCCGCAAACTTTTCAAAAGTTACTTTTACAAATCAAAATGTGTTTTCAAAATTCGATTTTTAAAAAGTGTTTCTCAAAAACCGAGCTCCTCTTATGAAAGCTTTATCTTCGATTTGGAAAATGATTCTAAAATCCTTTGGCAATTGCAAAACCCGCTATAAAAAAAAACATGGTTTGGATCCCCCATGTACTTGGTGACTTTAAAAAAATATATATATACCCTCTTTTATTTCAAAGAAATTGGTGCCTGTGTTTTTTAAAAGGATTTGGATCTTAAACCCCACTCTTCAAAAAAAATGTGTTAAAAAAGAAAAACCCTAAAAGTTTTGATTTGTTTCACAAAAAATTAAAAGTCCTTTTTGTTAACCTTTTCAAATCTCTTTTTGAAGGTTTGCTCGCTTGGTAAAATGAAAACTTTTGATTTACAAGTTTTTGAATCAAAATGGGATGCAACCAATTTCAAATTATTTGTGTTAGACCAAGGGTTGCAACCTTCTTCCTCTCAAAAGTTGCAAAAAAAAAAAGATTTAAGAATCTCTGTTTTGCTTTCAAAATAGTTTACAAAGGCTTTCTCTTTAAAACCCTCCTCTCCCGTTAGTTTGAGATTTTGGGACATTGTTGGTAACTTACTTAGGGATGAGCCGCGATCTTGAGCTATGGTGCTCGCTACATTGAAACTTGGGGCCCCATGTGTGAGGCCTCCACATGGCATGCTGCCGGGCGTATGCGGTATCAAGGAAAGTGACCGTGGCTACCCTAATCGGCACCGCATACCACCCGAATCTCGAGCACTCCCCTCTTTCCAAAAATCAATTACAAAAAATAAAATCCTTTGAAAAGAGTTTTGTCCCCACAAACTCGTTTTATTTTCAAGATTATTTTGGATTTAGCAAGCCCTCCTTCTTGATGCTCCATCTTACTTTACAAAAAGATTTCAAAAATCCAAAGATTTTGCTATGAGCAGAACCGATTTTTTGAAAAGATCTGTCCTTTGCAAAGGAACCAATTTTGAGAAATGTTTTTCGCTAAAAAAAAAAAAAAAAACTCCACGATTTCAAAAACCCCTACTGGCTCAAAGTTTCTAAATTTTGAACCAATTTGCAAAACGTCCTTTGAAAAGTTCCTTTCTTACAAATAACTTCCCACCAAAGGATATATGGAAACCTATCTCCAAAAAGCCTTTTGAAATGTTTACAAAGCAGGAAATGATTTGATTTCAAATTTTCAAAAATGCATTTTCCCTTCAGCGGTGTTTCTCGAAAAAGAATTTGAGAAAACCCGATTTCATAACTTCTTCGAAAGGTGATAAAAGATTTAGGGTTTCAATTCAATATCCGATTTCAAAACTTTTAAAATTAACGATTTCGTTTTGAATGAACTTTCTTCAAAGGTTTTGGTTTTTAAATAAAGGGCTATATTCAAAGGCCATGACTTCATAAAAAAAAGCCCTCCATTCAAAACTCCCTTCCAAAAAGTTCTTTTTTACAAAAGCTTGGTGCATTGATGCAAGTAGAACATCCGTAAGAACCTTCAGCCCTAGACAACATTTGAATCTCGGGGATGAGATTCAGTAAGGGGGGTAGTCTCAGAACATCCCGGGTTTTACCAAACACCAAAAATCCAAACTTTTTAAAATTTTTCCTACAATGTGTGAATCATGTAGTTTCTAGGTCAAACGTGAAAGAGCTTACTACCGAATCGTTGCATACATGTAGATTTGTTTGTAGGAGTTTGCCCGTGGTCTCGACTTGGTCTGGGTTTGTTGTGTTTTGGAGTGCACACATCCGTAGCAAGTTTTCTCTTTTCAAATAACCCTCAAAATTCATTTTCGACTTCCCTTAAGTTCGTAGTCACACGGGGAAATTCCGTTTCCTTTTATCCCGGAATCCTTTAACTTCCCATCGTCCCAAACTCATGAAATCATGGGGAGAAATATTCCTTTTCCTTCTCCCGAGTTCCTTTTTGAATTCTCCTAAATCCTCTTTTATATCCATCTAAAACCCTAGCAAGAAATAGGAAAATAAACAAAATGGAAAGGGAGGAACCTTTCTCTTCTCTCCTTGCCGGCCCGGCCTAGCCGCGCCACCTCCCTCCCCTCCCGGCTGAAGCTTTGCAAGCGCCACGGCCCAAGCCCGGAGCCAGCGCTACCCATTCGCGGCCCACGACCGCAATGTGAGCCAGGTGGCCTGCCGCTGCCCCTAGGAGCCCTAGGAGCGCGCTGGCTCCTCCCGGCTCGGCCTCCCGGCCTGCCCGCCTCCCTCCTGCGGCCCGCTGCAGTATAAATGGCCCAAGAAGCCGCCCGGCCGCCGCCCACAGCTGGAACCCTAAGGGGCGCTCGCCTTAGGGCGGCCGCCCCGCCGCCCGGCGCCACCCTGCTCTGCGCGCGCCCGCTCCGCCGTGGATGGCCACCCGCGTCCCAGATCACGGGCCCGAGGCATCCGTCCGTCGGCTCCTCGCAACCCTAGGCGGCCGCCCCGCTATAAGAACCGGGGACAGCTTCTCCGCTCCTTTCTTCCTCCTCAGCTTGCCGCCACTCCCGGCCGAGCACCGCCCCTGCATCTACTCGCCCTCTCCGACCAGGCTGCGCCGCGCTCACGCCTCTTGCTTTCGCCCGTGCGGCGTGCCCGCACCGGCCGTCACCAGCGTCGCGCGCCGTCTGCCTCGCCCAGCGCTCCCGCCATGTCGGCCGCGGCGCAACGCACCGCGCTCACCGTGCGCGGTGGCGCTCCGGCGCGCCCGTCCGCCCTCGTTCATGCCCGCGCGGCCGCTGCGGCTGCGCCGCTCGCCACCACCGCCGCAGCGCGGCAGCGTCGCACCACCGCACTCCGCCTCGCCGTCCTGCCTGCGCGCGCTCACCGCCACCGCGCCGCGCCGCATACGCCTTTCTTTGTATCGCGAACCGGCCAGCGTCGCCCCCGTCGCGCCTCACACCAGCCCACGGCGTTCGCCCTCGCCGCCCAGCGGCGCCCGCGTTCGCCGCCCGTGCAACCGCCAGCGTCGCGCCTGCCCGATCTCGTCCCCAAGCGGGCCGCGCTGTCTTCCCAGCGCCCACGGCCACGGCCGCGTGCCACCTCGATGATGGCCGCGGACCTCCCCAACACCTCGGCGTCGGCGCCGCTGCCTTGCACAGCCCGCGGCGGCGTCGCGCCCCTTCGTCGCCGAGCGGCCGTCCCAGCAGCGGCGCCAGCGGCCTTCGCCACGGACCACCCGTCGCCGCGCCAACGCCCGACCGCGTCGCAGCGCCACCTCGTTGTGCCTCGGCGTCGGCCATCTGTCTTCGCCGACCAGCCATGGCACCGAGCCGCTGCCGTCCGTGCCATGCCCATGAACGCAGCGCCGACGTCGTCGCCCTCGACAACAACCGCGAGCAGCAGTGGCGCACCTGCACCACGTCTTCCTTGCCGTGCAGCACCAACACGCAGCCGCCCGTGCCTGTCCTTGCCACCACGCCGAGGCCTCTCCATCCTCCACGACAACGAGCACCCCTACGCCACTGCCGGTGAGCCTCCCGGAACCAAAGACCCCACCTTTCGCATGTTCTACCGCTGCCCACGGCTGAAATCGGCCATCGCGCCATGTCAAACACCTTGCAGGGAGGCGGCAGCAAGCACCCAGCCGCATCCGACCCACATCGGCCATGGGCAGCCTTCCCCGGCCAGGCCACGGCCACTCGCAGCTAGCCGCAGCCTGCCCTGGCTGGCCACAGCTGGCTGCTCGCCACCCGGCGGCTGGCCACAGCTGGCTGCTCGCCACCAGCGGCTGGCCGTGGCTGGCCAGAGGTGGCTAGGGCGGGCTACAGCTGGCCCGGGCTTGCTGCAACTGGTCGCACACTTCTCAAGACCTCTGCGTCGCTCCGTGAAGCTCTGCCGGCCTCGCCCTTCCCCCCACCGACGAGGTCGATCCTTTGGAACCCCCGTCGATGCCGTTCCCGACATCGACAAAACCCTCGCATTTATCTTTCTTTTCCATGCTTGATGATATATCTATGACTGTGCCGTGCCTTCGAGCCGGTTCTCTATCATGCTATGGATATGTGCTACTCCGTGTGGTCGTCATCTATGTTGGATTGGTTCTTGTGTATTTTCGTGGTGCTTGTATGTGGACCGAGCCTTCGAGCCGGTCAAGGGACCGTACCTCGTTTGAGCGTTTTCGATCGTGGGTTCGCCCCACCGTGATCGCGGACGCCAAGCGTAACTTCGTTTCTCGTGCTTTAGTTGTCTTCGTTGTACCGGAGTGTTAGCTTCTACCTTCGGCCCTAGGGCGTGGTCATAAAGGAGCTCGATATCGCTATCGATGCGGATCTTACCCGCGCACATTGAGCCCCTAAGACCTAGTCTAGTGGGAAACGAACTAGGAAGCAACTATCGTGGGACGACGGGAGCCGAACCCGTGTAGGTAAAGCTTATGGCCGCGAGTCATCTCGCCATGACCATCGGGCTTCACCTCTTTTCTTTCCTTTCTTTTCTTGTGCTATTTTCCCCACCACCTCGTATGCTTGCACCACCTAGACCTAGAGCACTCCTCGGTTCTCGTGATGACAACCGCATCGCTATGAACCCGAGAAATAGCTTTTGCCGCTTTAGTTGCACGGAGGTCGTGGTGCCCTACGAGTTGGTGTGGATCAAGGGACCGTGCGAGACTTCCGTCTCTTTTCTTCCGACCACCGTCCCTTGCCATGACGAGTAGGTCGAGAAGAGTGCGGGGCCTTTCTTCTTTCTTTATCCTTTCGATCCTCGCTAGTTCAGTAAGGCGTGGATTGACTCTCTTGACTCCGAGTACTTTGATTATTGACTATTGCCATGTCAAGAGGACCGAAGTACTGAGTGGAACCGAAATCCCATTTGGTGTTTGATCGAGTTCGTCGGTGTTCTATTATTGCTCTCTTGATCCCACTCCTTTGATTCCGTCGACGCCGTGGCGAAGTGGATCAAGGGAAGAGGAAACCTCCTTTTACTTCCCTCTAATTGTTCCTTGGTGCTTAGCCCTCTTGTATGCCAGTACCTATTGAGACCGTGACACTCCCTGGGTCTTCGCGGTGACAACCGCACCACCAAGAACGGGGGAACGTCTTAGTGCATTTAGTGCACCTTGGTCAAGGTACCCTACAAGCGGATTAGGCACTTGTACTCTCTTATGCATCGCTCCTCTTCGATGCCCGCCTTTTTTGTCGTGACATGTGCATTGGAAGGAGTAGACCACCGCTCCTTCTCTCTCGTTTACCTTCCGTTCCTCCCGCTAGCCCGTTACGTTCGATCCCGTCTTAGTCATGACGATTGGATCAAAGACCGGACTATCTCTTCTAGTTAGCGAAGCTATGGTGCGTAATCTTGTTCTCGGACCCATGCGAAGTCGACCCGATCGACCGTTGGAAAACCATCCTCGTCGAGGATGTGACCGAGGGCCGCGACATGGACATGCCCAACTAACTCTCCTATATTCCCTTGTGTGCTACTCTCTTCTCGGCTCCCGGCGTTGTTGTGTCGTGCGGATCGAGAGGACACAGTAGCCGCTCTTACGTTGTTCATATTCCAATCTCTTTTGCTACCGTCGCTACCATGACGGGTAAGCCAAGGAGCCTAGAACCAAGCCACAATTCCTCTATTTCGTGTTAATTGTTCTTACTCGAAATCCTATACTGATAGTTGTGACTTGTGGGTTAAAGGCCGCAAGGGCCAAACCCGTTTGTTTCTATTTCCCTTTTTCTCCTACTTGTGATCCTCCGGCCCCCGCCAATTTCCATGACGTCGGGATCGGGAGGTCGCAACCGTGGTGTTTGGTTAAGTTAAGCTAGGATCAAAGCCTCTTCTTTTGAAGCCGCATGTGTCGACACGATTGACCCAGAAGTACCGGCTATACCGCAGTCGTGATCCGGGCTTGTGCTTAGCAGCAACCACTTCTATTTACATGAGCCCAAGGATCGGACACTCTCCACGAGGGCTAAGTCTTTTCGGTGTTTATTCGAGTTATACGGTTCCTTTTTGTATCTTGTTGCCCTTTTCGGGGATATTGGAATTTGGTTAGGGATTGATTGCTCTTTTTGCCTTGTTTGTCGCTATACCGAGGTAGTTGCATCGCGATGTCGATGGATGGTGAAGATCCACTAGAGGGAGGAGTCACGAAGGACAACCAGATGTGGATGACTATGGTTTGCTATAAACAGGTGCCACATCCCACCCAACCTCGTAGAATCCTATTAGGCATGCAATTATGTAGCTGCTAGCGCTTTACTTTATGCAAATGAACTGTGATAGGATGCATGGTAGATTGCTTGATAAGCCATTACCTTGACGCAACCTTTCTCCTGCACACCCGCTGCTAGGATAGATGCTCGCCTACCTCCTGATACTTGCTACACACTTACACTTTACTCATACATGCTTGTGTGTGGCTAAGGCACGTGGTGCCGTGAACTGGATAACTAGGGATAACGTGGGAGAGATCTTGGCATGTGTCTTGGGTGTGTGGTGAGGGTTGTGTCGACTGGGCAGGATCTACGACGAGTCAGGGGACAAGTCTTGCCGGTGGAGTGTGATCTGGGCACTCCCTATGTGAGAGAGTACCTGTGGCGGGTACATGTGATGTGAGTAGATTCCGGGGAGGAGTGTCTTTGTGGGACGAATCCCCGGAATGGAGGTGCCGTCGAGGCACGGGCGCTGAGCCCCTTGTGAAGATATCCTGTCCAGTCCCGCTAAGGACTGATTGGGCGAGGGTGCGGTTCATGGGACCTTTTCGTACACACCACTCGTTCCTGATGGGCGGGAAACGACTTGACGGCTAGCTGGCCCCCTGCCATTACTACTAGGTTGGTAGGTGATAGTGTAGGGAGGTACGGGTGCCGAGACCCACACCCTCCTGAGACCGCGTGGAACCCTCAGGGATCCGGTACCACGTCTTACAGTCTCAGCGTGCCGGTGGATCTCCGGGGTGCCCCAGAGCTGAGTGGTAGGGTGGCATCGGGCCAGTTAGGCGGCAGCTTGGTATCAGCCTAGACGAGGCATCGTCGATGATGGTGATCTTGTGGTTCTAGGTGTACAAGCTCTGCAGAGTTACTAAATCTATACGTATAGCCGTGTCCCCGGTATGGACATTCCCATGAGTTACCACATGTTCGTTATAGTGAGAGGTGTCCAATTCTCTTCTCCCCCATGGGTGTTGTTGGTTTTCGGCTTTAGGCCGTTGAGGCAAGGAGGAGGAGGGGAGTCTTCCTTGCCGACCCGGCAGTGAGAGTGTGGTGAGATGTGTGGACATGGATATGGATATGGATGGGATGGATGGATGTGTGGATGAGATGGGTTAAAACTTGATGGTCTATACTATATTTTACTTTATGAACCGGCATAGGAAAACTACTGACCAAATATAGGCCTTTTTTTTCTCTCTACCCTTGCATTCCACTTTCCACATAGCAAAGCAAAGCATAGGGTGGGAGCCCGTGGCCGCATATACAAATCGTCTTGATAGAGTTGAGCAGGTTTGGTACCCGAGGAGGACTACGACGATAATGGATTTGGAAGAATTAGGTGGTCTCGTTCCTACACTCAAGTTTGGTTAAGAAGATCAAGTCTACGCCCGCCGATACTCTACCCCAACTCGATGATTCTCCGTGAAGGAGGAGCCTTCACCCGCTATGACGCTTACGTTTACTCGATGTTAATCCGTGTGTGTTTATCACTAGGATACGATGTACTTAGGCGTGTTACAACCGTTGTAATACTCTGTAATTTGTATCTTTCGCGATGTATGAACTATGGTATCAATCTGTTTTGATTGTACTTGGTGGATTTCCCTTCAAGGAAATCACGGGTCGTTCAGTTGGTATCGAGCCATACTTGACTGTAAGGACGAGACCTTAGGACCAAAAACTAGTATAGAAGCCAATAGTCTTGATAGGTTCTAGAAGTGAATGCGGTTGTTTCTCCCTCCTCCTTGAGTTACATTTGCTTTCTCGACCTCCCCGGTATAAGAAAATGACCCTTAAGAATCACTCTCTACTTCTGCCCACGCTAGATCGGTAGATGTGTGAGACTTTAAAGGCATAGGAGTCGCCTCAAGTCAACACTACTCATATAGGAGTTGTAATGCTGCCTGATTGTTTGAATCCTGTGTTCTTATGCTTATTATGCTTCTTAATTGTCTGTGTGTAGACTATATAACTTACTTTCTATATGTGACTCAGGAAGCTTTGGGTAACATAGCCGGCTAAACCAAGACCAACCTATGACTAGACAGTGTGAACGCTTAATCGGGGCCACAGATAGAAAGTCAATGCATCAAATTTTTGTCAACCTCTCTTCAAAATGGTTCTCTAGCCTTTCGAACCAAATTTCTCTTCCAAACTACCCCTTTACCTTCAAAAGCCCTTATTAAAAGGGAGCAACTTTATTTCAAAAGGAAAAGTTTCAAAAGGGTTTAGAAAGATTTCTCTTTTTGAAAGAAATTGGTTTTAACTCCTGCTTCAAAGCCCGATTTGATTTCAAAAGTCGTCTTCAGATAGTTTGAAAATTGGTTTCCTCCTTTTTCAAAACGTGCTCCAAATTCACTTTCAAAAGCGAAAGTTTGTTTCCAATCAATAAAAAAAAATTTCAAAGATCCTTTGGCTCGGTTTTGTTTTAAAAGCTTTGATTTCACCTTGTGAGCCAAATTCCTCTTTTCGGAAGCGACCATCTACGATTTCAAATGTGTTTTATGACCAATTTTATGAAACAACATAGCTTCAAAAAAAAATTTGTCCGCAAACTTTTCAAAAGTTACTTTTACAAATCAAAATGTGTTTTCAAAATTCGATTTTAAAAAGTGTTTCTCAAAAACCGAGCTCCTCTTATGAAAGCTTTATCTTCGATTTGGAAAATGATTCTAAAATCCTTTGGCAATTGCAAAACCCGCTATAAAAAAAACATGGTTTGGATCCCCATGTACTTGGTGACTTTTAAAAAAATATATATATACCCTCTTTTATTTCAAAGAAATTGGTGCCTGTGTTTTTAAAAAGGATTTGGATCTTAAACCCCACTCTTCAAAAAAATGTGTTAAAAAAGAAAACCCTAAAAGTTTTGATTTGTTTCACAAAAATTAAAAGTCCTTTTTGTTAACCTTTTCAAATCTCTCTTTTGAAGGTTTGCTGGCTTGGTAAAAATGAAAACTTTTGATTTACAAGTTTTTGAATCAAAATGGGATGCAACCAATTTCAAATTATTTGTGTTAGACCAAGGGTTGCAACCTTCTTCCTCTCAAAAGTTGCAAAATAAAAAGATTTAAGAATCTCTGTTTTGCTTTCAAAATAGTTTACAAAAGGCTTTCTCTTTAAAACCCTCCTCTCCCGTTAGTTTGAGATTTTGGGACATTGTTGGTAACTTACTTAGGGATGAGCCGCGATCTTGAGCTATGGTGCTCAAGCATTTGAAACTTGGGGCCCCATGTGTGAGGCCTCCACATGGCATCTTGCCGGGCGTATGCAGGTATCAAGGAAAGTGACCGTGGCTACCCTAATCGGCACCGCATACCACCCGAATCTCGAGCACTCCCCCTCTTTTCCAAAAATCAATTACGAAAAATAAAATCCTTTGAAAAGAGTTTTGTCCCCACAAACTCGTTTTATTTTCAAGATTATTTTGGATTTAGCAAGCCCTCCTTCTTGATGCTCCATCTTACTTTACAAAAGATTTCAAAAATCCAAAGATTTTGCTATGAGCAGACCGATTTTTTGAAAAGATCTGTCCTTTGCAAAGGAACCAATTTTGAGAAATGTTTTTACGCTAAAAAAAAAACTCCCGATTTCAAAACCCCTACGGCTCAAAGTTTCTAAATTTTGAACCAATTTGCAAAACGTCCTTTGAAAAGTTCCTTTCTTACAAATAACTTCCCACCAAAGGATATATGGAAACCTATCTCCAAAAAAGCCTTTTGAAATGTTTACAAAGCGGGGAAATGATTTGATTTCAAATTTTCAAAAATGCATTTTCCCTTCAGCGGTGTTTCTCGAAAAAGAATTTGAGAAAACCCGATTTCATAACTTCTTCGAAAGGTGATAAAAGATTTAGGGTTTCAATTCAATATCCGATTTCAAAACTTTTAAAATTAACGATTTCGTTTTGAATGAACTTTCTTCAAAGGTTTTGGTTTTTAAATAAAGGGCTATATTCAAAGGCCATGACTTCATAAAAAAAAGCCCTCCATTCAAAACTCCCTTCCAAAAAGTTTTTTTACAAAAGCTTGGTGCATTGATGCAAGTAGAACATCGGTAAGAACCTTGACCCTAGACAACATTTGAATCTCGGGGATGAGATTCTGGTAAGGGGTAGTAATCGTAACATCCTGGGTTTTACCAAACACCAAAAATCCAAACTTTTTAAAATTTTTCCTACAATGTGTGAATCATGTAGTTTCTAGGTCAAACGTGAAAGAGCTTACTACCGAATCGTTGCATACATGTAGATTTGTTTGTAGGAGTTTGCCCGTGGTCTCGACTTGGTGCGGGTTTGTTGTGTTTTGGAGTGCACACATCCGTAGCAAGTTTTCTCTTTTCAAATAACCCTCAAAATTCATTTTCGACTTCCCTTAAGTTCGTAGTCACACGGGGAAATTCCGTTTCCTTTTATCCGGAATCCTTTAACTTCCCATCGTCCCAAACTCATGAAATCATGGGGAGAAATATTCCTTTTCCTTCTCCCGAGTTCCTTTTTTGAATTCTCCTAAATCCTCTTTTATATCCATCTAAAACCCTAGCAAGAAATAGGAAAATAAACAAAATGGAAAGGGGAGGAACCTTTCTCTTCTCTCCTTGCCGGCCCAGCCTAGCCGCGCCACCTCCCTCCCTCGGCCTGAAGCACGCAAGCGCCCACGGCCCAAGCAGAGCCAGCGCTACCCATTCGCGGCCCACCTAGAGCCGAGGCCCGGTGGCTTTGCCGCTGCCCCTAGGAGCCCTAGGGAGCGCTGGCGCTCCCGGCTCGGCCTCCCGGCCTGCCCCGCCTCCCTCCGGCGGCTGCACAAGAATAATGGCCCAAGAAGGCCCGCCCGCCGCCGCCCGACTGGAACCCTAAGGGCGCTCGCCTTGGGAGCGGCCGCCTTGCGCCGCCGGCGCCACCCTACTCTGCACAGCGCCCGCTCGCCGTGGATGGCCACCCGCGTCCCAGCGGTACGGACGCCGAGGCATCCGTCCGTCGGCTCCTCACCCAACCCTGGGCGGACGCCGCTATAAGAACCAGACGCGGCTTCTCCGCTCCTTTCTTCCTCCTCCAGCTGCCGCCCTCCCGGCCGAGCACGCCCCTCTGCATCACCTTTCGCCCTCCGACCCTGCGCCGCGCGCTCACGCCTCTTTTCGCCCGTGCAGCGTGCCCGCACCGGCCGTCACCAGCGTGCGCGCCGTCCTGCCTCGCCGCGCTCCCGCCCGCCTGTCGGCCCGCGGCGCCCACACACGCGCTCACCGTGCGCGGTGGCGCTCTAAGCGCGCCGTCCGCGTTCATTCATGCAGCGCGGCCGCTCTTCTAGCTGGCGCTCGCCACCACCGCCGCGGCAGCGGCCAGCGTCGCCTCGCCTCCGCCGTCGTCCTGCCTGCCGCGCTGCTCACCGCCACCGCGCGCGCATACGCCTTTCTTTATCGCGAACGGCCAGCGTCGCCGCCGTCGCGCCTCACACCAACCGCGGCGTTCGCCCCACGCCGCCCGCGGCAGCGCGCGTTCGCCGCCGTGCAGACCGCCGCGTCGCGCCCCCGATCGTCCCCCAAGCCGGGCGCTGTCTTCCCAGCGCCCACGGCCCCGGCCAGCGTGCCACCTCGATGATAGCCGCCCGGACCTCCCCAACACCTCGGCGTCGGCGCGCTGCCTTGCCGCAGCCACGGCGGCGTCGCGCCCATCGTCGCCGAGCAGCCGTCCCGTAGCGCGCGCCAACGGCCCTCGCCACGGACCACCCGTCGCACGCCAACGCCCGGCCGTCGTTGGCGCCACCTCGTTGTGCCTCGGCGTCGGCCATCTGTCTTCGCCGACCAGCCATGGCACCGAGCCGCTGCCGTCCGTGCCATGCCCATGAGCGCGGCGCCCGGCGTCGTCGCCCTCGACAACAACCGCGGCAGCAGTGGCGCACCTGCACCACGTCTTCCTTGCCGTGCAGCACAAACACGCAGCCGCCCGTGCCTGTCCTTGCCACCACGCCGAGGCCTCTCCATCCTCCACGACAACGAGCCCCCTACGCCACTGCCGGTGAGCCTCCGGAACCAAAGACCCCACCTTTCGCATGTTCTACCGCTGCCCACGGCTGAAATCGGCCATCGCGCCATGTCAAACACCTTGCGAGGGGCGGCAGCAAGCACCCAGCCGCATCCGACCCACATCGGCCATGGGCAGCCTTCCCCGGCCAGGCCACGGCCACTCGCAGCTAGCCGCAGCAGCCTGCCCTGGCTGGCCACAGCTGGCTGCTCGCCACCGGCGGCTGGCCACAACTGGCTGCTCGCCACCAGCGGCTGGCCGTGGCTGGCCAGAGGTGGCTAGGGCGGGCTACAGCTGGCCGGGCTTGCTGCAACTGGTCGCACACTTCTCAAGACCTCCTGCGTCGCTCCGTGAAGCTCTGCCGGCCTCGCCCTCCCCCACCGAAGCCGAGGTCGATCCTTTGGAACCCCGTCGATGCCGTTCCCGACATCGACAAAACCCTCGCATTTATCTTTCTTTTCCATGCTTGATGATATATCTATGATCGTGCCGTGCCTTCGAGCCGGTTCTCTATCATGCTATGGATATGTGCTACTCCCGTGTGGTCGTCATCTATGTTGGATTGGTTCTTGTGTATTTGCGTGGTGCTTGTATGTGGACCGAGCCTTCGAGCGGTCAAGGGACCGCACTCGTTTGAGCGTTTCGATCGTGGGTTCGTCCCCACCGTGATCGCGACGCCAAAAGCGTAACTCGTTCTCTCGTGCTTTAGTTGTCTTCGTCGTACCGGAGTGTTAGCTTCTACCTTCGGCCCTAGGGCGTGGTCATAAAGGAGCTCGATATCGCTATCGATGCGGATCTTACCCGCACATTGAGCCCCTAAGACCTAGTCTAGTGGGAAACGAACTAGGAAGCAACTATCGTGGGACGACGGGAGCCGAACCCGTGTAGGTAAAGCTTATGGCCGCGAGTCATCTCGCCATGACCATCGGGCTTCACCTCTTTTCTTTCCTTTCTTTTCTTGTGCTATTTTCCCCACCACCTCGTATGCTTGCACCACCTAGACCTAGAGCACTCCTCGGTTTCGTGATGACAACCGCATCGCTATGAACCCGAGAAATAGCTTTTGCCGCTTTAGTTGCACGGAGGTCGTGGTGCCCTACGAGTTGGTGTGGATCAAGGGACCGTGCGAGACTTCCGTCTCTTTTCTTCCGACCACCGTCCCTTGCCATGACGAGTAGGTCGAGAAGAGTGCGGGGCCTTTCTTCTTTCTTTATCCTTTCGATCCTCGCTAGTTCGTTAAAGGCGTGGATTGACTCTCTTGACTCGAAGTACTTTGATTATTGACTATTGCCATGTCAAGAGGACCGGAAGTCTGATGGAACCGAAATCCCATTTGGTGTTTGATCGAGTTCGTCGGTGTTCTATTATTGCTCTCTTGATCCCACTCCTTTGATTCCGTCATTGCCGTGGCGAGTGGATCAAGGGAAGAGGAAACCTCCTTTTACTTCCCTCTAATTGTTCCTTGGTGCTTAGCCCTCTTGTATGCCAGTACCTATTGAGACCGTGACACTCCCTGGGTCTTCGCGGTGACAACCGCACCACCAAGAATCCGGGGAACGTCTTAGTGCATTTAGTGCACCTTGGTCAAGGTACCCTACAAGCGGATTAGGCACTTGTACTCTCTTATGCATCGCTCCTCTTCGATGCCCTGCCTTTTTGTCGTGACATGTGCATTGGAAGGAGTAGACCACCGCTCCTTCTCTCTCGTTTACCTTCCGTTCCTCCCCGCTAGCCCGTTCTGTTCGATCCCGTCTTAGTCATGACGATTGGATCAAAGACCGGACTATCTCTTCTAGTTAGCGAAGCTATGGTCTGTGTACTGTTCTCGGACCCATGCGAGTCGACCCGATCGACCGTTGGAAAACCATCCTCGTCGAGGATGTGACCGAGGCCGCGACATGGACATGCCCAACTAACTCTCCTATATTCCCTTGTGTGCTACTCTCTTCTCGGCTCCCGACGTTGTTGTGTCGTGCGGATCGAGAGGACCTGTAACCCGCTCTTACATTGTTCATATTCCAATCTCTTTTGCTACCGTCGCTACCATGACGGGTAAGCCAAGGAGCCTAGAACCAAGCCACAATTCCTCTATTTCGTGTTAATTGTTCTTACTCGAAATCCTATACAGTAGTTGTGACTTGTGGGTTAAAGGCCGCAAGGGCCAAACCCTGTTTTCTATTTCCCTTTTCTCTCCTACTTGTGATCCTCCGGTCCCCCGCCAATTTCCATGACGTCGGGGATCGGGAGGTCGCAACCGTGGTGTTTGGTTAAGTTAAGCTAGGATCAAAGCCTCTTCTTTTGAAGCCGTGTGTCGACACGATTGACCCGGGGAAGTACCGGCTATACCGCAGTCGTGATCCGGGCTTGTGCTTAGAGCAACCACTTCTATTTACATGAGCCCAAGGATCGGACACTCTCCACGAGGGCTAAGTCTTTTCGGTGTTTATTCGAGTTATCTGGTTCCTTTTGTATCTTGTTGCCCTTTTCGGGGATATTGGAATTTGGTTAGGGATTGATTGCTCTTTTGCCTTGTTTGTCGCTATACCGAGGTAGTTGCATCGCGATGTCGATGGATGGACTGAAGATCCACTAGAGGGAGGAGTCACGAAGGACAACCAGATGTGGATGACTATGGTTTGCTATAAACAGGTGCCACATCCCACCCAACCTCGTAGAATCCTATTAGGCATGCAATTATGTAGCTGCTAGCGCTTTACTTTATGCAAATGAACTGTGATAGGATGCATGGTAGATTGCTTGATAAGCCATTACCTTGACGCAACCTTTCTCCCCGCACACCCATTTGCTAGGATAGATGCTCGCCTACCTCGATACTTGCTACACACTTACACTTTACTCATACATGCTTGTGTGTGGCTAAGGCACGTGGTGCCGTGAACCGGATAACTAGGGATAACGTGGGAGAGATCTTGGCATGTGTCTTGGGTGTGTGGTGAGGGTTGTGTCGACTGGGCAGGATCTACGACGAGTCAGGGGACAAGTCTTGCCGGTGGAGTGTGATCTGGGCACTCCCTATGTGAGAGAGTACCTGTGGCGGGTACATGTGATGTGAGTAGATTCGGGGAGGAGTGTCTTTGTGGGACGAATCCCCGGAATGGAGGTGCCCGTCGAGGCACGGGGGCCGAGCCCCTTGTGAAGATATCCTGTCCGGTCCGCTAAGGACTGATTGGGCGAGGGTGCGGTTCATGGGACCTTTTCGTACACACCACTCGCCCTCGATGGGCGGGAAACGACTTGACGGCTAGGCGGCCCCCCGCCATTACTACTAGGTTGGTAGGTGATAGTGTAGGGGGTACGGGTGCGAGACCCACACCCTCCCGAGACCGCGTGGAACCCTCGGGGATCCGGTACCACGTCTTACGTCTCGGCGTGCGGTGGATCTCCGGGGTGCCCCAGGCTGAGTGGTAGGGTGGCATCGGGCCGATTAGGCGGCGGCTTGGTATCAGCCTAGACGAGGCATCGTCGATGATGGTGATCTTGTGGTTTCGGTGTACAAGCTCTGCAGAGTTACTAAATCTATACGTATAGCCGTGTCCCGGTATGGACATTCCCATGAGTTACCACATGTTCGTTATAGTGAGAGGTGTCCAATTCTCTTCTCCCCCCATGGGTGTTGTTGGTTTCCGGCTTAGGCCGTTGAGGCAAGGAGGAGCGGGAGTCTTCCTTGCCGACCAGAGTGAGAGTGTGGTGAGATGTGTGGACATGGATATGGATATGGATGGGATGGATGGATGTGTGGATGAGATGGGTTAAAACTTGATGGTCTATACTATATTTTACTTTATGAACTGGCATAGGAAAACTACAGCCAAATATAGGCCTTTTTCTCTCTACCCTTGCATTCCACTTTCCACATAGCAAAGCAAAGCATAGGGTGGGAGCCCGTGGCCAGTACAAATCGTACTGATAGAGTTGAGCAGGTTTGGTACCCGAGGAGGACTACGACGATAATGGAGCTGGAAGAATTAGGTGGTCTCGTTCCTACACTCAAGTTTGGTTAAGAAGATCAAGTCTACGCCGCTGATACTCTACCCCAACTCTGATGATTCTCCGTGAAGGAGGAGCCTTCACCCGCTATGACGCTACGTTTACTCTGATGTTAATCCGTGTGTGTTTATCACTAGGATACGATGTACTTAGGCGTGTTACAACTGTTGTAATACTACGTAATTTGTATCTTTCGCGATGTATGAACTATGGTATCAAGCGTATTTGATGTACTCGTGGATTTCCCTTCAAGGAAATCACGGTCGTTCAGTTGGTATCGAGCCATACTTGATGTAGGACGAGACCTTAGGACCAAAAACTAGTATAGAAGCCAATAGTCTTGATAGGTTCTAGAAGTGAATGCGGTTGTTTCTCCCTCCTCCTTGAGTTACATTTGCTTTTCGACCTCCCCCGGTATAAGAAAATGACCCTTAAGAATCACTCTCTACTTACGCCCACGCTAGATCGGTAGATGTGTGAGACTTTAAAGGCATAGGAGTCGCCTCAAGTCAACACTACTCATATAGGAGTTGTAATCTTTGCCTGATTGTTTGAATCTGTGTTCTTATGCTTATTATGCTTCTTAATTGTGCGTGTGTAGACTATATAACTTACTTTCTATATGTGACTCAGGAAGCTTTGGGTAACATAGCCAGCTAAACCAAGACCAACCTATGACTAGACAGGTGAACCTGCTAATCAGGGCCACAGATAGAAAGTCAATGCATCAAATTTTTGTCAACCTCTCTTCAAAATGGTTCTCTAGCCTTTCGAACCAAATTTCTCTTCCAAACTACCCCTTTACCTTCAAAAGCCCTTATTAAAAGGGAGCAACTTTATTTCAAAAGGAAAAGTTTCAAAAGGGTTTAGAAAGATTTCTCTTTTTGAAAGAAATTGGTTTTAACTCCTGCTTCAAAGCCCGATTTGATTTCAAAAGTCGTCTTCAGATAGTTTGAAAATTGGTTTCCTCCTTTTTCAAAACGTGCTCCAAATTCACTTTCAAAAGCGAAAGTTTGTTTCCAATCAATAAAAAAAAATTTCAAAGATCCTTTGGCTCGGTTTTGTTTTAAAAAGCTTTGATTTCACCTTGTGAGCCAAATTCCTCTTTTTCGGAAGCGACCATCTCGATTTCAAATGTGTTTTATGACCAATTTTATGAAACAACATAGCTTCAAAAAAAAAAATTTGTCCGCAAACTTTTCAAAAGTTACTTTTACAAATCAAAATGTGTTTTCAAAATTCGATTTTAAAAAGTGTTTCTCAAAAACCGAGCTCCTCTTATGAAAGCTTTATCTTCTGATTTGGAAAATGATTCTAAAATCCTTTGGCAATTGCAAAACCCGCTATAAAAAAAACATGGTTTGGATCCCCCATGTACTTGGTGACTTTTAAAAAAATATATATATACCCTCTTTTATTTCAAAGAAATTGGTGCCCAGGTTTTTAAAAGGATTTGGATCTTAAACCCCACTCTTCAAAAAAAATGTGTTAAAAAGAAAACCCTAAAAGTTTTGATTTGTTTCACAAAAATTAAAAGTCCTTTTTGTTAACCTTTTCAAATCTCTCTTTTTTGAAGGTTTGCTCTGGCTTGGTAAAAATGAAAACTTTTGATTTACAAGTTTTTGAATCAAAATGGGATGCAACCAATTTCAAATTATTTGTGTTAGACCAAGGGTTGCAACCTTCTTCCTCTCAAAAGTTGCAAAATAAAAAGATTTAAGAATCTCTGTTTTGCTTTCAAAATAGTTTACAAAGGCTTTCTCTTTAAAACCCTCCTCTCCCGTTAGTTTGAGATTTTGGGACATTGTTGGTAACTTACTTAGGGATGAGCCGCGATCTTGAGCTATGGTGCTCGCTACGAAACTTGGGGCCCCATGTGTGAGGCCTCCACATGGCATCTTTGCCGGGCGTATGCACGGTATCAAGGAAAGTGACCGTGGCTACCCTAATCGGCACCGCATACCACCCGAATCTCGAGCACTCCCCCTCTTTTCCAAAAATCAATTACAAAAAATAAAATCCTTTGAAAAGAGTTTTGTCCCCACAAACTCGTTTTATTTTCAAGATTATTTTGGATTTAGCAAGCCCTCCTTCTTGATGCTCCATCTTACTTTACGAAAAGATTTCAAAAATCCAAAGATTTTGCTATGAGCAGACCCGATTTTTGAAAAGATCTGTCCTTTGCAAAGGAACCAATTTTGAGAAATGTTTTCTGCTAAAAAAAAAAAAACTCCCTGATTTCAAAACCCCTACTTCTGGCTCAAAGTTTCTAAATTTTGAACCAATTTGCAAAACGTCCTTTGAAAAGTTCCTTTCTTACAAATAACTTCCCACCAAAGGATATATGGAAACCTATCTCCAAAAAGCCTTTTGAAATGTTTACAAAGCAGGAAATGATTTGATTTCAAATTTTCAAAAAATGCATTTTCCCTTCAGCGGTGTTTCTCTGAAAAAGAATTTGAGAAAACCCGATTTCATAACTTCTTCGAAAGGTGATAAAAGATTTGGGGTTTCAATTCAATATCCGATTTCAAAACTTTTAAAATTAACGATTTCGTTTTGAATGAACTTTCTTCAAAGGTTTTGGTTTTTAAATAAAGGGCTATATTCAAAGGCCATGACTTCATAAAAAAAAGCCCTCCATTCAAAACTCCCTTCCAAAAAGTTCTTTTTTACAAAAGCTTGGTGCATTGATGCAAGTAGAACATCCGGTAAGAACCTTCACCCTAGACAACATTTGAATCTCGGGGATGAGATTCGGTAAGGGGGTAGTCCGTAACATCACGGGTTTTACCAAACACCAAAAATCCAAACTTTTAAAAATTTTTCCTACAATGTGTGAATCATGTAGTTTCTAGGTCAAACGTGAAAGAGCTTACTACCGAATCGTTGCATACATGTAGATTTGTTTGTAGGAGTTTGCCCGTGGTCTCGACTTGGTGCGGGTTTGTTGTGTTTTGGAGTGCACACATCCGTAGCAAGTTTTTCTCTTTTCAAATAACCCTCAAAATTCATTTTCGACTTCCCTTAAGTTCGTAGTCACACGGGGAAATTCCGTTTCCTTTTATCCCGGAATCCTTTAACTTCCCATCGTCCCAAACTCATGAAATCATGGGGAGAAATATTCCTTTTCCTTCTCCCGAGTTCCTTTTTGAATTCTCCTAAATCCTCTTTTATATCCATCTAAAACCCTAGCAAGAAATAGGAAAATAAACAAAATGGAAAGGGGAGGAACCTTTTCTCTTCTCTCCTTGCCGGCCCAGCCTAGCCGCGCCACCTCCTCCCTCCTCGGCTGAAGCACCGCAAGCGCCACGGCCCAAGCCGAGCCAGCGCTACCCATTCGCGGCCCCTGGCGCGCGAGGCCCAGGCTGCCGCTGCCCCTAAAGGCCCCTAGGGCTTGGCTGGCGCTCCCGGCTTCGGCCTCCCGGCTGCCCGCCTCCCCCCGCGGCCGCCGCGCGCAAATACCCAAGAAGGCCCGCCCGCCCGCGCCCGACTTTGGAACCCTAAAGGCGCTCGCCTTGGGGAGCGGCCGCCCCCGCCGCGCCCGAGCGCCACCTGCTACGCACCGCGCCCGCTCCGCCGTGGATAGCCACCCAGCGTCCCAGCGATCGGGACGCCGAGGCATCCGTCCGTCGGCTCCTCGCATAACCCTAAGCGGCGCCGTATAAGAGCCGGGCGCGGCTTCTCCGCTCCTTTCTTCCTCCTCCGGCGCCGCCCTCCCGGCCGAAACACCGCCCCGCATCGCTTCGCCACTCCGACCCGGCTGCGCCCGCGCTCCTGCCTCTTGCTCGCCGTGCGCGTGCCCGCGGCCGTCACCAGCGTGCGCGCCGTCCTGCCTCGCCACGCGCCCCCGCCCGCCCTGTCGCCCGCGCCGCAGCACACCGCGCTCACCGTGCGCGGTGGCGCTCTAAGCGCGCCCGTCCCGCCCTCGTTCATGCGGCGCGGCCAGCGCTGCTACGCGCGCTTCGCCACCACCGCCGCCGCGCGCAGCCGCGTCTTTCCCACCGCCTCCGCCTCGCCGTCCTGCCCGCGCTGCTCACCGCCACAGCGCGCCGCCACGCCTTTGCTTTATGCTCCTTGAACCGGCCAGCGTCGCCGCCGTCGCGCCCCCACACCGACCCACGGCGTTCGCCCTGCGCCGCCCGCGGCAACGCGTTCGCCGCCGTACGAACCGAACGCGTCGCGCCCTGCCGATCTCGTCCCCAAGCCGGGCCTTGCTGTCTTCCCAGCGCCCCAGCCACGGCAGCGTGCCACCTCGATGATGGCGCCCGAGACCTCCCCAACACCTCGGCGTCGGCGCCGCTGCCTTGCACAGCCCACGGCGGCGTCGCGCCAACTCGTCGCCGAGCAGCCGTCCCCAGCGCGGCGCCAGCGGCCTCGCCACGGACCACCACGTCGCACGCCAACGCCCGACCGCGTCGCGGCGCCACCTCGTTGTGCCTCGGCGTCGGCCATCTGTCTTCGCCGACCAGCCATGGCACCGAGCCGCTGCCGTCCGTGCCATGCCCATGATGCTTGCGCAGCGCCGGCGTCGTCGCCCTCGACAACAACCGCGAGCGGCGATGGCGCACCTGCACCCGTCTTCCTTGCCGTGCAGCACAAACACGCAGCCGCCCGTGCCTGTCCTTGCCACCACGCCGAGGCCTCTCCATCCTCCACGACAACGAGCACCCCTACGCCACTGCCGGTGAGCCTCCGGAACCAAAGACCCCACCTTTCGCATGTTCTACCGCTGCCCACGGCTGAAATCGGCCATCGCGCCATGTCAAACACCTTGCGAGGGAGGCGGCAGCAAGCACCCGGCCGCATCCGACCCACATCGGCCATGGGCAGCCTTCCCGGCCAGGCCACGGCCACTCGCAGCTAGCCGCAGCCTGCCCTGGCTGGCCACAGCTGGCTGCTCGCCACCGGCGGCTGGCCACAGCTGGCTGCTCGCCACCAGCGGCTGGCCGTGGCTGGCCAGAGGTGGCTAGGGCGGGCTACAGCTGGCCCGGGCTTGCTGCAACTGGTCGCACACTTCTCAAGACCTCCTGCGTCGCTCCGTGAAGCTCTGCCGGCCTCGCCCTTCCCCACCGACGAGGTCGATCCTTTGGAACCCCCGTCGATGCCGTTCCCGACATCGACAAAACCCTCGCATTTATCTTTCTTTTCCATGCTTGATGATATATCTATGACTGTGCCGTGCCTTCGAGCCGGTTCTCTATCATGCTATGGATATGTGCTACTCCGTGTGGTCGTCATCTATGTTGGATTGGTTCTTGTGTATTTGCGTGGTGCTTGTATGTGGACCGAGCCTTCGAGCCGGTCAAGGGACCGTACCTCGTTTGAGCGTTTCGATCGTGGGTTCGTCCCCACCGTGATCGCTTGACGCCAAGCGTAACTTCGTTCTCTCGTGCTCTAGTTGTCTTCGTCGTGCCGGAGTGTTAGCTTCTACCTTCGGCCCTAGGACGTGGTCATAAAGGAGCTCGATATCGCTATCGATGCGGATCTTACCCGCGCACATTGAGCCCCTAAGACCTAGTCTAGTGGGAAACGAACTAGGAAGCAACTATCGTGGGACGACGGGAGCCGAACCCGTGTAGGTAAAGCTTATGGCCGCGAGTCATCTCGCCATGACCATCGGGCTTCACCTCTTTTCTTTCCTTTCTTTTCTTGTGCTATTTTCCCCACCACCTCGTATGCTTGCACCACCTAGACCTAGAGCACTCCTCGGTTCTCGTGATGACAACCGCATCGCTATGAACCCGAGAAATAGCTTTTGCCGCTTTAGTTGCACGGAGGTCGTGGTGCCCTACGAGTTGGTGTGGATCAAGGGACCGTGCGAGACTTCCGTCTCTTTTCTTCCGACCACCGTCCCCTTGCCATGACGAGTAGGTCGAGAAGAGTGCGGGGCCTTTCTTCTTTCTTTATCCTTTCGATCCTCGCTAGTTCGGTAAAAGGCGTGGATTGACTCTCTTGACTCCGAGTACTTTGATTATTGACTATTGCCATGTCAAGAGGACCGAAGTACAGTGGAACCGAAATCCCATTTGGTGTTTGATCGAGTTCGTCGGTGTTCTATTATTGCTCTCTTGATCCCACTCCTTTGATTCCCGTCGACTGCCGTGGCGAGTGGATCAAGGGAAGAGGAAACCTCCTTTTACTTCCCTCTAATTGTTCCTTGGTGCTTAGCCCTCTTGTATGCCAGTACCTATTGAGACCGTGACACTCCACGGGTCTTCGCGGTGACAACCGCACCACCAAGAACTGGGAACGTCTTAGTGCATTTAGTGCACCTTGGTCAAGGTACCCTACAAGCGGATTAGGCACTTGTACTCTCTTATGCATCGCTCCTCTTCGATGCCCCGCCTTTTTCGTCGTGACATGTGCATTGGAAGGAGTAGACCACCGCTCCTTCTCTCTCGTTTACCTTCCGTTCCTCCCCGCTAGCCCGTTCTGTTCGATCCCCGTCTTAGTCATGACGATTGGATCAAAGACCGGACTATCTCTTCTAGTTAGCGAAGCTATGGTCGTGTCTTGTTCTCGGACCCATGCGAAGTCGACCCGATCGGCCGTTGGAAAACCATCCTCGTCGAGGATGTGACCGAGGCCGCGACATGGACATGCCCAACTAACTCTCCTATATTCCCTTGTGTGCTACTCTCTTCTCGGCTCCCCGGCGTTGTTGTGTCGTGCGGATCGAGAGGACACTGTAGCCGCTCTTACGTTGTTCATATTCCAATCTCTTTTTGCTACCGTCGCTACCATGACGGGTAAGCCAAGGAGCCTAGAACCAAGCCACAATTCCTCTATTTCGTGTTAATTGTTCTTACTCGAAATCCTATACGATAGTTGTGACTTGTGGGTTAAAGGGCCGCAAGGGCCAAACCACTTTGTTTCTATTTCCCTTTTCTCTCCTACTTGTGATCCTCCGGTCCCCGCCAATTTCCATGACGTCAGGATCGGGAGGTCGCAACCGTGGTGTTTGGTTAAGTTAAGCTAGGATCAAAGCCTCTTCTTTTGAAGCCGTACAGGTCGACACGATTGACCCAGGAAGTACTGGCTATACCAGAGTCGTGATCCGGGCTTGTGCTTAGCAGGCAACCACTTCTATTTACATGAGCCCAAGGATCGGACACTCTCCACGAGGGCTAAGTCTTTTTTCGGTGTTTATTCCGAGTTATCCGGTTCCTTTTGTATCTTGTTGCCCTTTTCGGGGATATTGGAATTTGGTTAGGGATTGATTGCTCTTTTGCCTTGTTTGTCGCTATACCGAGGTAGTTGCATCGCGATGTCGATGGATGGACTGAAGATCCACTAGAGGGAGGAGTCACGAAGGACAACCAGATGTGGATGACTATGGTTTGCTATAAACAGGTGCCACATCCCACCCAACCTCGTAGAATCCTATTAGGCATGCAATTATGTAGCTGCTAGCGCTTTACTTTATGCAAATGAACTGTGATAGGATGCATGGTAGATTGCTTGATAAGCCATTACCTTGACGCAACCTTTCTCCCCGCACACCCATTTGCTAGGATAGATGCTCGCCTACCTCGATACTTGCTACACACTTACACTTTACTCATACATGCTTGTGTGTGGCTAAGGCACGTGGTGCCGTGAAGCTGGATAACTAGGGATAACGTGGGGAGAGATCTTGGCATGTGTCTTGGGTGTGTGGTGAGGGTTGTGTCGATCGGGCGGGGATCTACGACGAGTCGGGGGGACAAGTCTTCTTGCCGGTGGAGTGTGATCCGGGCACTCCCTATGTGAGAGAGTACCTGTGGCGGGTACATGTGATGTGAGTAGATTCCGGGAGGAGTGTCTTTGTGGGACGAATCCCCGGAATGGAGGTGCCCGTCGAGGCACGGGCGCGCCGAGCCCCTTGTGAAGATATCTGTCCAGTCCCGCTAAGGACCGATTGGGCGAGGGTGCGGTTCATGGGACCTTTTCGTACACACACCACTCGTTTCGATGGGCGGGAAAACGACTTGACGGCTAGCCGGCCCCCCGCCATTACTACTAGGTTGGTAGGTGATAGTGTAGGGAGGTACGGGTGCCGAGACCCACACCCTCCCCGAGACCGCGTGGAACCCTCGGGGGATCCGGTACCACGTCTCACGTCTCGGCGTGCCGGTGGATCTCGGGGTGCCCCGTAGCCGAGTGGTAGGGTGGCATCGGGGCGATTAGGCGGCAGCTTGGTATCGGCCTAGGCGAGGCATCATCGATGATGGTGATCTTGTGGTTCAGTGTACAAGCTCTGCAGAGTTACTAAATCTATACGTATAGCCGTGTCCCGGTATGGACATTCCCATGAGTTACCACATGTTCGTTATAGTGAGAGGTGTCCAATTCTCTTCTCCCCCATGGGTGTTGTTGGTTTCCGGCTTAGGCCGTTGAGGCAAGGAGGAGCGGGAGTCTTCCTTGCCGGGCAGTGAGAGTGTGGTGAGATGTGTGGACATGGATATGGATATGGATGGGATGGATGGATGTGTGGATGAGATGGGTTAAAACTTGATGGTCTATACTATATTTTACTTTATGAACTGGCATAGGAAAACTACTGACCAAATATAGGCCTTTTTTCTCTCTACCCTTGCATTCCACTTTCCACATAGCAAAGCAAAGCATAGGGTGGGAGCCCGTGGCCGCATACAAATCGTCTTCGATAGAGTTGAGCGAGGTTTGGTACCCGAGGAGGACTACGGCGATAATGGATTTGGAAGAATTAGGTGGTCTCGTTCCTACACTCAAGTTTGGTTAAGAAGATCAAGTCTACGCCCGGCCGATACTCTACCCCAACTCGATGATTCTCCGTGAAGGAGGAGCCTTCACCCGCTATGACCTTCACGTTTACTCGATGTTAATCCGTGTGTGTTTATCACTAGGATACGATGTACTTAGGCGTGTTACAACTGTTGTAATACTACGTAATTTGTATCTTTCGCGATGTATGAACTATGGTATCAAGCGTATTTGATGTACTGTGGATTTCCCTTCAAGGAAATCACGGGTCGCTTTCAAATTCTTATCCCGATACTACTGCCTCTCGCATTAGATATGATCCCTTCGATCGACACGCCTGTGTGGTTAGCATTTCCACACTCATCCCAAGAAGTAAAGTGTTGATTTGAAAACTTCTCGGCTAAAACACCGGGATTATCAAAGCATCCTGAGTCAGAGCTGGAATTCTCCTTGCAACATTGATGATAGTGCTAAACTGATAACAGCCAAGCTGAAAAGATTAAGGAAGGACTTAAAGGAATGGCAAGCCTCGCTGCACAGTTTGAAAGTCACCATATCCAATGTCAGAATAATGATCCTTTTCCTCGAGGTCCTAGCAGATTCGTGAGAGATCTAAGCATCCATGAATGGAATTTCCATAGAATCCTGCAGAACCACCTGTTGCAATTGCTAGAAAAGCAAAGAACCTACTGGCGTCAGAGAGGCAACATTAAATGGGTGCAGCTGGGAGATGCAGGAACTCACTTCTTTCATGCAAATGCAACCCTCAAAAATAGGAGGAATTTGATTAGTGAGCTGACCTCCAGTTCAGGTATTAAAAGCACCGATCACAAAGAAAAGGAAATGATCCTTTGGCAAGAATATAAAGAAAGATTGGGGTCTCTGAATTTGAAGGGTTCACAGTCAATCCAGATACTGTCATTCAGAGAAATCCAAACCTGGACAGCCTTGAGTTGCCTTTCACACAGGAGGAAATTGATAACACCATTAAAGCACTGCCCAACTTCAAATCCCCGGGGCCGGATGGGTTCAATAATGAGTTCATCAAAGCCTCTTGGCCTGTGATTAAGGAAGATTTCTACAACCTTTGCAATAGATTCTTTGATAACAGCTGTTGTTTGCAAAGCATCAATGCTTCTTACATCACCCTTGTGCCCAAGACTGACAATGCTGAGCAAGTCAATGATTTCAGACCCATCTCTTTGTTAAATTCCTCAGTGAAGCTGCTCACAAAACTACTGGCTAATAGACTGCAAGGTTCAATTATCCCTTTAGTACACAAAAACCAATATGGCTTTATCAAAACAAGGACCATTCAGGATTGCCTAGCCAGGACCTTTGAATATGTACATCTATGTCACCAATCAAAAAAAGAAGTTGTCATTCTAAAGCTGGATTTTGAAAAGGCTTTTGATAAAATGGAGCATCAAGCTATCCTAAAAATCTTGACAGCACAGGGCTTTGGTCAAAAATGGCTCTCTTGGATGAAAGCAATACTTGGCTCAGGTACTTCTTCAGTTTTACTCAATGGAGTGCCTGGGAAAAGACTCCATTGCAAAAGGGGTGTAAGACAGGGGGACCCATTGTCACCCCTCCTGTTTGTGCTGGCTGCTGATTTTTTGCAAGTACTAGTGAACAAGGCAAAGGATTTGGAAATGCTGCAATTACCTATCCCACTACAGACTGATCAAGACTTTCCAGTGATACAATATGCAGATGACACATTAATTATCATGGAAGGAGATCCCAATCAGCTCTTCTTCCTCAAAACTCTACTGCAAGTCTTCTCTCAATCAACTGGCTTAAAGGTAAATTATAACAAGTCAATGATGCTGCCTATTAATATTTCAGAAGAAAGATTAGAACACTTGGCAAGAACTTTTTAGCTGCTCCAAAGGAACCATGCCATTTACTTATCTTGGCCTCCCAATGGGCACAAACCAAACCAAAGATTGCTGATTTTCTGCCTCTTGTCTCTAAATGTGAAAAAAGACCGGGAGGTATCTCATCAATCTTTGAATCAGCCGGTAGGCTTCAAATAACAAATGTTGTTCTCTCCTCCTTGCCAACCTTTTATATGTGTACATTGGAACTCCCCAAGGCAGTCATAAAACAGATTGATAAATACAGAAAATGCTGCTTATGGAGAGGTTCCAATGTAAATGGAGGAAGCAAACCAAAAGCAGCATGGGAAATGGTTTGTAAGGCAAAAGCAGAAGGGGGGCTGGGTGTCATCAATCTGGAATTGCACAACCAAGCTTTACTCATGAAAAATCTAGACAAGTTCTTCAACAAGAAGGATATTCCATGGGTGAACCTTGTTTGGGAAAAACACTATTCAAATGGTAGATTATCTGGTTCAGTTAAAAAGGGCTCTTTTTGGTGGAGGGATGTTTTGAAATTGCTATCTGTATTCAAAGGAATGGCAGTAATTCAAACAAGGAATGGTACAACTTGTCTCTTTTGGCAGGATAACTGGAACACTCAGATTTTTAAGGATGCCTTCCCACAAGCATTCTCATTTGCAAAGCAAAGACTTATCACAGTAAAGAAAGCAGTGGATATGGAAGATATCACAAGCCTCTTCCATCTGCCTCTTTCTCAGATAGCTTTTGATCAAGTGCAGGTCATACAACAACAAATGAACCAAATAACTCTAGATGAAAATGCTGATGATGTCTGGAGTTATACCACTGGAACCCCAATTTTCAAATCCAAAGCGGCCTATAAAATCCTTGCAGGCCATCAGATCATTGATCCGGCATTCAAGTGGCTTTGGAAGTCCCCTTGTCAGCCAAAACACAAGGTATTCTTTTGGCTTTTGTTGAATGATAGATTGAGCACAAGGAATATTCTCAGGAGAAAGCAAATGAACCTTGAGTCCTTCAATTGCGAATTTTGCCTCCCAGCCCAGGAGGAAACGGTCCAACATCTGTTTTGGCATTGCCCTTTAGCACGTCAATGCTGGGGACTCCTCAACCTTGACATCCCCCAGAGTGAGAACACCTTTCAGAACATTTCAGCACTCAAAGATCAGTTACAGACCAGCTTCTTCATGACAGCTATTGTGCTAATGAGCTGGACAATCTGGATGGCCAGGAATGAAATCGTCTTCAACAACAACCAGTTTGGCATACAACATTGCAGAGGCATTTTTCTCAAAGAAATTCATCTTGTTTCCCTAAGGGTCAAGACAAGTCTTTCTGCATCCTTTGATCAATGGATCCAAAGTCTGCAATAGAGTGGTGTACCAGTTTCATTTTCTTTATCTCCTTTTTTGTTTCTTAATTCCAGAATGACACTCTCCTGTACATATAAACTACTCTTTTTTAATGCATTTTCTGCAGGGGCCAAGGCCCCTCCAGTTCCTTCAAAAAAAAAATCTTGTTGCACTTACCACAGCATGACGTGTTACTACCTACCACCAATGATATGAAACTGTTGACAAGATACGGAAGCCACATCACTGACACTAACATAGAGTATCAAAAATACATATTTTTTTCAACAATGAGATAGAAGTATATGAGCCTTTACATCATATCAATGCAATGCTTTAGCCGTTCGCAAGCTCATTATTTACTGAACAGACTAGTCCAGGATCTGATCTAATTTTCTTGAGTGTAAGAGAACTTTTAGTTCTGGTCAGTAACACTAACTCAAACTAAAATATCTATGTTAGTCTCAATAGTGTTACCAATTCAGACTAAATAACTTTGGTCTTTAGTTCCGATTGGTAGTACGAATCTGGATTAAAGGTAGATCCTTTAGTCTCACTTTGAGACGCAAACCTAGACTAAAGGTATTTTTAGTCCTAATTTATGTCTCAAAGCCAGACTAAAGATGTCTTCGGAGTGAATTTTAAAAAAAACTTCTTATCTATGTCAGATGTGTGCTGTGGTTGAGATGTCAATACATGCAGGAGTTAAATTGTGAGGTCTTGAGTTTGAATCTCCACATGGTTACGTATTTTTTACATAATAAACATCTTTAGTCCCGGTTATACCCAATAATCATCTTTAGTTCTAGTTGTAGGAGCCAAGACAAATCAAGACCTTTAATCCTGATTTTACAGTTGTACCCAATAAACATTTTTAGTCCCAATTGTATATCCAATAAATATCTTTAGTCCTTGTTATAGGAGCTGAGACTAAAAATCATGACCTTTAATCCTGATTCCTAAAACTAGGATTAAAGGGGTTAGGAACCGGGACCGGGACCAAAGCTTGGTTCTCTACTAATGTAAAGTGTAAAAAAGAGACCCAAAATCTTTATTTCATAATCTATATGTAAACTTCTGTTCTTATCCAGCATTTCCTTTTTTTGCATGTCTCTCTGGCATGTGTGAAGCTGGATCATACAACTTTTATCCAAGCATCAGTCATGAGTCATGACCAAAGCACTAGTGAAACCACTTTGGTAGCCTATGTATATCTCCAGCCACCCAAGTTGCGCAATGATGAAGCCCGAATATATAGGTCCTTTGGTTGAGTCATGCATTTCTTTTTGTGGTAATAAAAACAATCTATGTGTGTACGCCAAAAATGCATTATTTTACTCTGAAAATGTAAACAATGATGATCCCAAAATAAAGTAACAATCGTTTGATGGGTCGAGGAACAAAGTCTAGCTAGTATATATATATTATTATATATATCAGGGAAGAAAAGTTTCAATGCAGTTTGGTCTTGGATGTCGTTGTGTATACGGCTTCTCTCTCTCTCTCTCTCTCTCTCTCTCATCATTGTTAGAATGGTTGCTTCCACAATAACTAGTATATACCGCATTAAAAAACCAAATGGTACGATCAGAGTGGAAAATAAAGCAAGATCATCTTACTTTTTTGTTTTATTTTCTAACCTAGGAGAAATATCCAAAAGAGAAAATGAATCACATATTGGCGTATCACTATGTAAGTATGTAGTCGCCATATCGTTCTAAAATATAAGATGTCAAAACATTTAAAAATTTTGTCTTTAATTTGAAAAGGATTCTAAGTGCATTAATTCTTCCCTGAGGCCCCAACCTCATGCACATAGCTGCTAATAATAATGCCTTTTGTAATTCTAATCATCATATTTAAGACAGTGTAAGCACGATATCTCCAAATGGTTGGATATATACCCTTATATTGTCCTATATAAACATTTTAAATTTTTATCTGCATGTTTTGTGCTGAGTTTTAATATACTTTTCTCTTCTCTTCGTAAAAAAATATATTATCTGTTTATTTCAACATATAGATTGAGAATATATGAGAGAATGAAAAGAAGAGGAAATGAACCATGCATGCAAGATGGTTAGATAGATGTCATTGTAAGAAGCTGACTCGATGTCTATCTGTATTGTAATATAGTGTGGGGTGCTAATCTCTAGTGTCCTTTTCTTCCACCTTCCACTTTCAGTGGCCACTCCAACCTCGATCAATCACTCATCACCACGCTCGCGTCGCCGATTCCCCGCTTCTCGCGCCATGCATATATACGTGTCAAGGCTCTCCAACCTATTCGTACCGCCAGCTATCCGTGCCCACGTCACCACATGGACGCCCGGCCGGAAAGCAGACATGGCCCACCAAGTGTGTCGTCACCGAGATTTATATAAGTCCATGAAATATATATATCTTTATTGTGTGTGTTGATTTATTTATTTTGAAGCCATTTTGATATATGGCGAAACATATATATTCGTTTGCACAACTAATTAAAATTATATATAATTATATTGCACGTCAAGAGTATTTATATATATAACTCAGTTAGCTAGGTTTCTTATTGTCAAATGTTTTCACATGAAATTCTAACCTTGGCACAAACACACGTAAGTGGTAACTTGATTAATCTAAAATTTGTTAATTGTTACTTTTCTCTGTTCTAAATTATAAAACATTTTGGTTTTTTTCATTAGATTCATAACTTTTACTATAAAGTTAAATGTGTATTATGTCTAGATGCATATAGTAAAAACTATAAATTTAGAAATATAAAACATCTTATAATTTAGGGTAGAGGAAGAAGTAATTCTTATTCTCTCTAAGTAGCTGACAGGTACGTTTATAAGACTCATCTAAGTGTGTATAAACATATCCTCCCTACATTCGAAAAAAACTTAACACCCCGTTTGAATGTTGATATTCAGCTTGAAATTGGAGAATTGGAATTGTATATCTTCAATACCACGTGTTTGGATGTTTTGGAATTAGACCTTAGAATTTGGCTCACAATTCCACATGGTATTCTCACAACACAAAATAGCAAGCCCCCAATACAAGCTTGTAGAACTCGGTGTTGATGGGAATCATAGGGGGGCCACAGAGCTCACCGGCTCGCGAAGGGGTGGAGCTCGCCATCGTGGAGGGTCCGAGGCTCGCCAACTTGCAGAGGTGTGGAGCTCACTAGCGCCCAGCGGAGGGGTCGAGGCCGGCCTCACCGACATAATTGGACGGGGAGAAGTTTTTGGGGGTGGAGACTTTTCGAGCTTGTTGGCATGAGCTCCTACATATACATGGGGCGTGGAAGGGGAGGAACTTGTCGGTGAGTGGAGGTTGTATGAGTTTGCCACCCATGGAGACGGAGGGGCGGACCTCACCAACGTTGTGCGCGTCGAGGGACTAGGTCTTGCCGGCGCTTGGAGAGTATAGGGTCATCAACAGGTGGAGAGGACATGGCTCCGGCTAGAAGACGAAGCACTAGAGGACGTTCATACAAACGCTTAGAAATGGAATTACGGTCCAATACCATTTCAGCATGGTATTCAATTCATTTGGAAATCCAATTCCGTTGACCCATTTTCAATATCAATATTCAAACAGATCCTAATAATACTCAAGGATCTTTAGAATAGAGTAGTGCTTAATGAAAACTTATCATGGACCCATATAATTAATATTTATCGTATATAATTAATTTTATTAGATAAACTGTTGAATCTATTTTCATAAAATAAATCATTTAGTTATGCAAATATTGTTAATATTTTTATAAATCTAATCAAAGTAAAAAATATCTAATCAGTACGAGTGGCACTTAAAAAAGAAAGGACAGTGTGGGCCGAGTATTCTAGTATATCTTCTGGATTTAATTTGCGGCTCACACGACCATATTTGATACCGAATGGAGGAGGCAAAGGGAGGCAGGCAGGCATGTACAGATGCAGAGAAATTGGGCAAGTTCATTCAGCATCTGACACGGATCACATCATTTTGTTTTCTTCGCCACATGTTTGCGCCTCGTTTGATCGTACGTATGGTCCGACTCCGATCAACTCGTTTTTGGCTGGTTTATTTATGGAATGATTCTATCGGACATGCTGGTGCTAATAAACAACAAGCTACCTCATAAATCCATGCATGCTCTCTCTATCTGGGAAAAAGAAAAGTTGGGCCTAACCTTGTTTCACTTTGCCACGGCGCATGACGTGTTTCTTCCTACCAACAATGATAGTATGAAACAATGCACTATTTTACTCTGAACTGTAAACAATAATGATACGGAAATAAAAAGTAGAATCGTTTGATGGAGCTAGAAAAATAGAATTTCAATGCAGTTGGGCTGGCTCGATGTCGTATGAGAGAAAGAAGAGGAAAATATATATATAAACCAAGATGGTTAGATGTCACTGTAAGAAGCTGACTCGATGTCTATCTGTACATAGTGTGGGGTGCCTAATCTCTAGTGTCCTCTTCTTCCACCTTTCACTTTCAGTGACGACTCCTGTACTACCTCCATCACTCATCATCACGCGCGCACGTCGCCGATTCCCCGCTTCTCGATCGCTAGACGTCAGTCACCACGTGGACGGCCGGCCGGAAAGCAGACATGGCGCCTCACCAATTACAAGTGTGTGTCGTCACCGAGGTTTAGATAAGTGGATAAGGATCCATCAAATATATATAGAGAAATATTAATATAGGAGTAGCTACTATTTTCTAGAAGTAGAAAATAATGTAATCACAATATGTAAACGTTGATTTATTTATTTTGAAACCATTTTGATATGGTGAAATTAATATTCATTTATTCACACAACTAAAATTACATATAATGGCACCAACACACGTAAATGGTAACTTGATTCATTTAAATCTGTTAATTGTTCTCTTATTCTCTCTCTTTTTTGCGAGAGTTCTCTTATTCTCTCTGAGATGCTGATAGGTACGTGTGTGTATAAAACATCCACGTTGTTTTTCTTGAAAAGAATAATAATATATAGTCTGTCCATCCAAAACATATAACACTGTAGATCTTTATATAATATAATAGAGGAGTGCTTAACGGAAACTAACTCATCATGGTCCCATCTATATAAACTTATTAAAGGTAAATCATAGTAATTAAAGAATAAACATGTCTGCGTGTGTTTGCATGGAGGCATGTAGACTGGTCTAGTCTACCCAAGGGGAAAAAATTAAGTTTTATAAGATAAGATTAAAATCCTAGAACATCAAGTATTCTGGGACCATAACTGCCAATAGAAAAAGTAAAAAATGTACAAATCAGCTCCGAGGAACCAGGAGGGGAATTTCCTGATTTAGATGCGGACAGTATCACATCTCGAGGTCTTATCTACTTACACCTCATATATATGCAATAATGTTGGCCCTATATGTGCGCATGCATGTGCACATTCCTACATATATATTATCTTCCTCCATTATACACGTCGTCAATAATGCTCTAGCTAGCTAGCCCGAGCGCGGGTCCTCTTCTGCTTATCTTATCCCGGCCCATATGCACATGCATGATGTTTGTTTGTTTTTTTCTCTTTTTCCCATGTTGATTGTCCCTATTTATTTCCATTATTTTCACAAGATACGTAAAAGGAAGGTTTCGCGTCATATTCAGAGCTAGCTATTGTATTAGTAGGGAGTAGAATGACAAATTAACTGCTACCAAAGACTTTCGAATAAAAAACTTCAAGCAAAGAATGCTTGTAAGGCCAATCTCTAAGTGGAAGTTTCATTTGCATTTAATATTGTGACACATCGATAGATTTGATGACTTATCAGCTTATAATTATGAAAAAGAGAGAGTTTTATAGAGTTTTATTCAGATGAAACCTATTGTTATAGTTATCAACACACATACAATTGACATGACAGTCTTCGTAACTGGTCACGAAACTCACCACACTAAGACCGGCCTAAATACCACTGTAGAGGTCATTCCTATTTAAAATTTGGAACCGAGGAGTATTTTGGCACCGACATACACTGTATTTTGTTCCAAACTTTAATAAAATAGAAATATATAAATATATCTACATGTAAATAATCATACGTGACATATTTATACATAACCTTGGCCATTATCATTTCCAGAAATAAATAAAGTTAGGTGAAGATAGCACATAGCTCAACAAGTTTATTAAGTTGCATATCGAGTGAGGAGTTATGACGAAAATGGCCAGAACGGCTGGTACTGACCATACTATTGAGACTAGTTAACCAACCGCTACAATTAAGATATACCGATGATTCTGGCCGGTACCGGAATGGAATATAAATCTTACTAGCTATAAATACAAACATACACATATATATGTTATTATTGTGTTTTATTGAAAATACGACACTAGTGCACAAATGATTTTAATGGTCTCTCTTTTTCATGACTGCCTATACAAATGTCGTGAGATGCACTGTAGTTTATGAACCTGCATAACAATAAAATAACCCTTAAAATCTACTAACTCCGTTTTAAATATAGTTCATTTGACTTTTTCAATCCTAATTCAACCACTCGTTTTTTGATAAAAAAATATATAAAAAAAATATCAAATTGTTTGAATAAGACGAATGGCCTGAACTACAATTTGAAATAGAGAGTACATATTTTTAGGGGCGGTTGACATGAAACAAGCTCATTATATTATAGCCCCTCATGCAAGAAAATAATTTCTGATATGTGCAACTTGTAGAGCAAAATTGAACAACGCGCCTTTGGTGGAATCAGAAGTTTGAGTCGATCAGTAAGTAATCGAAAATGTCAAACCATATATTATGCATAAAATTAGAAATGTCGAACCATATATTATGCATAGTGAATCATCAGAAGTGAAACGAACATTTGCATGTCACGCCTCTCTCTATCCAAAACTGCTCCATCCTCTCGGGCTGGTTGTCGTTCAGAAATTGAGGATTTCCAGATGCTCTGACCAGTGTCTGTCCGTCACTCTATCCGGTCGTCGTCCCTGCCGATTTTAATCGTTCATGATGCAGGACGTTGTCCAGCTCTGCAGGCTATGAAATGGCTATATATGACTTAATTGCTTTGTTCGCTTGTCGTATCAGCCAGATTTATTAGCTGTTCGAATAGTATTTTTTGTCTCTCATAGTAACTCAACTGACTTGTCTTATCGATCGACTTATATAACCAGCCGAACAGTATATGATACTACGATATGATATGCATATGGATCGGATATGAGGCATAAAGCGTGCATGCATACATGGATCACTCGATGCATCTGTCGGTTTTTCTGTTGGTGATACACTCAAATGTAAAAGAACGTGTCTACGTTCAACGAACTAGGGGAGAGTATATAGGAGAGTAAACTACCGTACCATATGTGTAGTACAGTGTACTACTGCACATGCTAGCTAGGAAGTAGCAGTACCTGTTTGTTTCTCACCATGGAAAGCTCGCTTGTCTACGTCAGGGCGAGGTGGTAATGCAATGCAAGCAGCATATATTTGTTGGGAGGTCCCAGGTTAGCGATCGATCGAGGGCGGCAAAGCATTCAATCAATAATCTACCCGGCCCTACTGCACTACTGCTACCACTGCATGCATATTGTTGTTGGTTGGGAGCCAATGCAATGCAAGCATGCATTGGGATCTATCTGGAGGAGTATGCATGATTATTTGGCCACGCGTGTCTACGTTCAATGAACCAAAATGCATGAGACCGAAATTCATTATTAGCTAGTTTGATTGAGGATACGGATCTGGAATCGTACTCTAGCCACGTTTTTTTAGATACATTATATTATTTTTGCTATTACTCTTTTTTATCCTAAAAGCTTCAACTTCTAGAGTTAATATTAAATTAAATTTTTAAAACTTTGATTGAATTTCTAGAAAAAACCGCTAAATTTTATGATATTATATAATATATACTTATTTTATATCATATATATTGATGCTCTTTTTTCTATAAAATTGGTTAAATTTAAAAAAGTTTGACTGGACAGATTTTAAGAGTTGAAACTTTCGGGACAGAGGGAGTAATATCTAGGGAAAGCTATAACTTTTTTCAAACACACTTTGCTGTTGTTCCGAGTCGAACATGCAAGGTAAGAAACGAGAAAGAGAGGGGGAAATGCTAAGCTTGTTATCTCATGATTTATAGTTTATTTGTGCATATAATAAAATAAATTCTGTGAATATTTAAAATTTTAAGCGTCAATAGTCGATCGAAGTCAATCAATAAATAAATAAAGAAAGAAAATAATGGAGATGTACAACCACACGAGGGACACAAAGGAAGGTCCAAGGTAGCAACGGGCCAATACCTGCTCTCTCTGACGATCGAGACTTTGCATGCATGGATGGCCCTTTTCCTTCATGGACTCAAATGAATTTGCACTTCTTTCTCGCAAGCAGCGTGGGCTCAAATGACTCCGTATTGTCCTTAGCAAGGACTAAGGAGGTCCAGTCCACAATATGGATCATGGGCTTCCCCTCAGGCCGTGCATGATGCAGTCCGAAATTGTTTCTCTAACGGATAAATTATGGATTTTTCGGTAGAATTTGCAGCGATTTCATGTTCTAGGGATGAGTGTGTCTATATATTATTATAGGCGTTTATATTGTATTGTATAATTCTCAAAAAAATCTATAGCCTGCTATTGAATTCCTAATTTCTAAAGAAAACCAAAAGATACCCAGCTCACAGGGATACCAGCGCTGATGCACACATATCACGGATATAGTAATCTAGAATAAAAATTGGATGGTTCGTAATTATTAGCTTATTATATATGCCTTTAATGACCAAAAAGTAGACTAGTATATGAATCAGCACCACTAAATAATGCATTTGGACGGTGTTACTCTTTGTCCAGCCTTCCGTCAGATACAATAAAGGTGTTCTAAAACTGGATCCAGATGCATGGAACATACGGTGAATGTAGACTTTTAAATACACCGTCACAATGACAATTACAATAGCACGAGGTGTTCTAAAACTGGATCCTAGTATAACATGCTAGTGGAGTGTTGACATGAATTGTTGTATTAAGATGTATTGATAGATATGTAGTGGGATTTTCTCCTTTTTTTTAGAGTTACACACAGCACAATACACATGCTTATAGAGATATGTACAGGAGTCGAACCTCATGACCTAAGGTACTATTAAAGTTTTTGTAACCACTAGGTAGGCTACATGCTCCATATAAGTAGACTCCCATATAGGTGCTGACGGAAATATATGCCTTCAACTAGTTGAGTACAACCATAGATGCACTTGTAAGTTTGAGTTGTATTAGGATTATACATACTCAGATGCTTACCAGTGTAGTAAACTAGTGATAGCAGTGCACTAAACGGTAGGACAGACAGAGACACCCGAGGATCTCAATCAAAGCATTGCTTTAACAAATAAGAAAAGAAATGACTCGTGTAAAAGAAGCTGCCTCGCTAGTTTTCTTTTTAGTTAAAAACACTCAAAATAGTGTCCCGTATATAACATTTATTAAGAAAAACAGTAGCCAAGTACAAATAAAAAGCAGAGAAATTTAATATGGAATAATTATCTCCAAAAGCAAAAGATATATGTAGCACTAAATTGGTCATTTCCTTCTCTCAATTCGTTCACTGTGCATGAAACATGAAAAATTGCATCATAAAAAAACATCAGATTTTTGAGTGGTGTCGGATCTGCTCCTGAAAATACCAATCGGTTTGCCGCACTGCATGCAACATGGACAAGCCCACCAGATACAGGTGACGCTTGATTAGCCGACTGGGTGGGGATGTACTATGTAGAGCTGTACCACCACACGCAAGAGGCACCCTTAGCCGAACTGGTAGGATACAAAAATTTCTACATTTCCTCAGAGCCTGATTAGCGCGGTCCACACATGAGTGCCTAGGAGTAGTAGTTTAGCTTGTCGCATTCTCCTTTCGAGTACCAAACAAGATTGTCACGTCAATGTGCTCGTCAAATGCAGACAATCAATGCACTCCTACTAATGGCTCGTTCAGTAGTCAATACCTTTGGAACGAGTCCCTTAAACAGTGAGCTTCGTCCGTGGGAGAGTCCAGTAAAAATAGAGATCTTCAAAGGTGGTGATTTGATAAGCGCTAATTCAAATCTAATTTCTACTGACGACTCTCTTAAGAAATCCATCGGTGTAAATTAATTTGTAGTGGCGGAGAAAAGCGCCTCTATAAATGCTTGTCCACAACATATAAATCGGGTTTTAAAAATAACAAAAAATTAATTCCTAGGAAAGGCCCACTGACTAGCCACCTCCAGCCATGGTGCCCCACCCCTCCTTAGCCTGGCCGCCCTCGTTGCTGCCAGGGCCCCAAAACCGCCTAGCCTCCCTTCGGTCGACACATCGACCCTTCTAAGCCTACTAGATTTGGGGAAGAAGGGTTGGGTGCGGCCACTGGAACCCTAGCCGTGCCATCATCATCTTCTTCGTTTCTGTCCTGGTGCCGGTGAGCCCCCTGCTCTTCTTCTTGATGGCGGCACAGTCTCCTTCATCTTCATCTCGCTCAGGCCCGATCGCGTAGTCGCGTAACAGTTGTCATGATTGAAAAATGTCAAAACCATATATGCACAGAGAATCATCAGAACTAAATGAAACGAACATTTGCATATGTAGTAAGACCGTGTTAGGACATGTTTGTTGGGAGGTTTCAGCTGGAGCGAGGGCGCAGCAAAGCATGCAAGCAAGCCATCCATCTGTCTGTCTATCTATTTGTCTATCTATCTATCTGTCTATCTCTGTCTATTTGTGTAACACCCTAAATTTTACACCTTTTGAAATAGATATAAGTTAGTCAAATTTTGTATTTTTTTGTGTGCATGAAAACATTAGCAAATAGAATGTTTTTGTTAAATTAAAAGTTATCATAAGGTGTAGCAACTTGTTTGTGTATACATGCTGGTGCATATGTTTTATTGTACTGAGTGATTTTGATCTAAATTTCAAAGTGATTTTAAATGCTTTGGAAAATGCTTTGAAATAAATAAATAAAAGGAAAAAAAACTCTCCGTCACTCTTGGCCCATGAGGCCTACCTAATCAGCCAAGCACGCACTCCCTCTATGTCTCACTACATCGTGGGTCATGCCTTTTTCTCTCCGCTGGCTAGGACCTGCACGTCGTGATCCAGACGGACTTTGCCTGAGGGAAATCATGGCCTGCCTGATGGCCCTAAAAGAAGAGCGAATTCTTCCTCCGCGTTCCTGATTCCTCATCTACGCCGCCGCCGCGTGACCCCGGTTTGTGCGGGATTAATTCTTGGCGTGGATGCCAAGCTGAGACCCCTATAAGAAGGCCGTGAACCCGTCCGAGCTTTTCTTTGCATCTACATTGCCAGGAGCCGCCCTAGTCCTCGCTCCTCTCTGCGCTCGGCGCTGGATTCCGCCGGTGAACTGACGAAGCTGCCGCTGCTATTGACGCCCACCGCCGTTTGTTGCCTCGCTGCTACCCAGGACTTTGGTGCCGCTTTTCGCATGAAGGAAGCTGCTCTTCGCCGCCATCACGTCGCCAAGCCCGTTGCCTGGGGCAGCCGAACGCTGCGGAACTACTGCCTTCTTCAACCATCTATATCTGCCCGTTCATAGTTTTTCGTTGGTGGTGAGCACATCCAATCGCGCCATGTTTTCCTTTCTCTACTAATTACACCATGCTGTTGACCACCGCTCCTGCATGCTGCGTTTGCACGTGAGATACACATCTACATGTTGCATCTACCCACCTACGGTTAATCATGCATCAACTATTTTCTGATTCGAAGTGCTACTCGGTGTCCTTCTAGATCAGTGCAAGTTATCCTATTCATCCATGGTTACCTAGAAAGTTTATACAGCTTTAACTGTTTTTACAGCTTTAACTCCCACCATCCTAGTTTAGTTCAGATTCCTTGGATCCGTTGTTGCGTCAATGTATTATTAGTAGCTAGCATATGTTTTTGAAATTATTAAACATTAATCCGGTTAACATGCATGTCACTAGTTTCCAAATAAAAGCAACGTAGGGTTAATATTTGTGCTTTCTATTGCCTTTGACATAATTTGATTAATACTAGCACGGATATGTTTCCAATTATAACTTGCTTAGTTTAAAAACATGTCATATACAATCCGATTAGAAGCTCCCACATGTTGTTTTCTTTATTAGCAAAGATAAAGTTCAACTTGCTTAAATTACTATACGGTATAATATCTATTAAGAATATATGATTAGCTTCAATTCGCCTTTTAAATTAAATTATGATTTTTTTTCTAATCTAAATTCACAACTCCATCATAGTTTTTCTAACTATTAAAATTGTTAAGCATGAAGGCTATTCTTTTGTATTCTTTTTTATAGTACCAAAACTTTCGATGCTATTTCTTGTTCACCGTAGCTCCGATTAGCGTGCTATTTAGTTTTTAAAAATCTTTTCCTATGATTGGTGTACTGTTCTAATTACAATTTGTTTGCTCCGTGTATGTTTGCCATGGATGCTTGATTGTTGTCGTTGGTCGAGTTTAGACTGTGAACACTTCGTGAACAATTCGGAGCACTTTTTGGAGCAGGATCAGCAGTACCAAATTTGAACATTTTTGATCAAGGCAAGTGTAGCTTGGGTTTTTATTTTCTCGACCATGATCTTGTGGCTTAATTAATGTTTAAGCAATAAACGATAAAAATGACATTTAGCAACTTGAGGATTTATCGTAAGAGAACCTCCGGGATTGACAAGACAAATTTGTGAGGGCTATATGGCTCTGGCTTTAGCTAAGTATGGGGCTCTTTTCTAGCTTGTTAGAGGTTACCCTTGTGGCGCAAATGGGGAAAAGCAGACTGTGGATCCCTGGGACTGGTTGTATCACAATGCATCGACTATTGAAACCTAGCGGCCCTAACTTGTTAGACTACCCTTTGAAAGGCTTCATAGTGAACCCCGCCGGCCTTCCTTGAAGTGGGTTAAGAGGCCGATCACCTCGGACGAAAGGGTAAATCATGACTCACGGTGAAAGTCTACACCTTTGCGCAGAGTTTATTAAACTGGTATACTAGCCTTGCTCAAGGACACGAGCGGCCTTGGAATCCTTGCATTTAAGATGATGACTTTTAATTGCTAACATACTCATTGTTTACTGTTTAATGCTCTACATTATTTATGTTACTTGATCATGAATTTATGGGAGCTATACTACCTTGTTGCTATACTTATGAGTTCGACATGGACTCATTCTTGCTATTCCCCCATACCTCGGGGAGAAGTTTAGGCTTGTGATCAACCGGTCGGCTTGTCCCCTGTGGAGAGTCTTCACCGAAGATCGGAGTGTCATTTCGCTGATTGCGCCCGAGGTTATACTTTTTACTAATACGCTATTATAATTAAGCATTGTCTTTTGATATTACCTTTATTTGTAGCTATATGTGAGATTTGACTTCCTGGGCTCACATATAGTGTGTATCCGGTTTTGTTCTTAAAACTGGGTGCTACAATTTGTCCGTCTTTCTATCCATCTATCTATCTATCTATCTGTTATATCTATGCATCCATCAATCTAGCCAGTTATTGGATTCTTGGGAATTAATTTCAATATTTGGACTCTATAAATAGCACTGTGCATTTGAAGCATGTCATACATAAAGTTATCCATTGAAGGAAAACATCATAGGAAGACTTGATCTTATAACCCCGAACACACAACACAATGGCCAAAAATGAAAAAGTGCAACTCATGTTGATCCTTGCTATAGTTTTTGTCTTGTTCATTGCACATCACGCTTGAGGTGATAAAGATTGTTACAGAGAGAAAGAAATTATTTCGAGGATATGCAGAGATTCCATCTCAATTCATGGTCCCTATGTCCCTCCAACTGACATATGTCGGCAATATGTCAGTCGAGTAGACATGGTTTGTATATGTCGCAAACTCACTTAATGGGATGAAATTACAATAAGCGCGATTAAGCTTGTTCATCTTGCCCAAGATTGCCACAACCTGTTGCCATCTAGAAGCAAATGTGGAAGTAAGTACCTAAAAATTTATTTATATATAAATATCCTTCACTACTATGTTCATATTAATTATGTGAGAATTGTACAAGCTACTTTTGTAGTCTATTACTTAACGTGCACAATATAATATCGTTCAACTGTGTTCCAAGCTTGGACTGTGCCATCGGCATCACTGAGGACATATCCATGAGAATGCAGGCCGGATTGCAGGCGACCCAAGAAATAACAATGTGTTCTTACAAGAGTTCTATCACCTCATGGACATAGTAACAAGTTGATGACCAAGAGATATATATACAGTAACAATTTGATGACAAAGAGATATACCTACAGTGTTACACTAACACTCATTAGCACAGTTACCGAGTCGAAATATACCAGGTTTAAGATTTCTATTACTCCCTCTCCGCCTCAAAATAAATTAACTTAATAAACTACTAAAAGTAGAGACACTAATAAAGAAACAAAAAGAAAGGAAAAAAATAAAAACAAGGTTCACGCTAAGCTTGTTGTCTCATGATTTAGTTTATTAGCACAGAGTAAAAGAAATTCCGTGAATAAATATTATTGGATCGTATATAACTTAGTTATAGATTTATTTAGGTTTATACTTAGGTTTATGCTTGTTAAATATAAATAAATCTATAAATGATTCAATAATTATAAAATTTTTACTACAGTTCAAGCATATCATAATAAGCTCACCATAAAAATTTCACCATAATTCGGCCATAGAAATTATGGTTATGAATTATTCCATTTAATTACAAAAAAATATAGGTCTAAAATTACAGCAAAAAAACTTTGTACTAAAAGATACTATATTATATGTTCACTGTGTAGATCTACTGATGTGGAGTCCAACAAAATTAGATTTTCTATTTTATGATTTTTTTTGTGATTTACTATGATTTTTCAAAGATTCAGCCAAAATAAATGAAAAAGAAAAAGACAAAACCACGTTACTATAGCAAAACCACCCTCGAAAAACCGCTCCGTGGTGTTATTTGCACCGGTTTTGAAAGTTCGGGGTGTACAATACCCGATTGTGTAGTTCAGGGGTATAAAGTGCACCAACGTTTAATAGTTGAGGGGTTTTTTAGACTTTTTCCTTAAGATGTGTATTGACATAGTAGTATGTCACTAACTAAATAGATGTGAGTGATGTTATATGTTATTAAGATGAATTGCCATAATAGTATATGGCCCTGTCCACTCCGTCTAGGCCATCGGCGCAGGTATCCCCCAAAGTACCAGACATTTTGGTCAGGCATTGCACGATGGATGATATAGTTACTCGTTGTGGTCAACTTATCGCGCACCACACCTCGCAGGAGTGCCGATGCGCATCAACAACCTCTTTTAGGGCACTTGAGCTCCGCTAAGGGTTCGCATTTTCTCATGGCTCACATTCATGCTTTGCCACTAGACAATGGATCGAAGGCATTATGGCCCTGGCTAGCTAGAGTGCATAGACCACCTGGTCACCCATTGCTTGTTCACTAGACAAGTTTGGTGGCACATCCTATCCGTGCTCGAGGTGACTCGGCCACTCTTCAACGATCGCCTTTCGATGCTAGGTTGGTGCTACCGAAGCACTTCTAGACAGCACCGAGCAGCGCACGGACTCTCTATTTTCACTAGTCGGCTCACCCAGGCCGGGAGGCGGCGCGCCAATGGCGACTCTTTTGGTGCGCCGGCCCTTACCGGGCGGCCGCGGACGGCGACCAGCCAGTTGGTCGGCCAGTTTTGGCAGCCCGGACGGCGAGGACAGAGGCGGGAGGAGGAGGCGCGCCATATTGGTGGGGCATGCACCTCTTGGCTATTGGTGGTGTATATTGGCAAAGCAATGATGGCGAGTGCTAGTGCCGGCGGGCGGCGATTGGCGACAACCTCGGCGAGCGGCTCGTGACACGGCGATGGTGGAGTCAAGTCCTACTCTTGGTGCCGGATGGATGGGGTGGCGGCCCGACGTAGGCTGTAGTAGCTGCGTGCGATCGGCGCGTCGATGCACCTCGGAAGGGGCTTCTGTGGTGGCAGGACAGCGGCAAGGGTGGCGCTGGCAGGATTGAGGTCCAGCTTCTTGGGCCGACGTTCGTGCTAAATGATTCTCTGGCGAAAGCCTTTGTGACGGCGACGCGGGCCGGGCGCCGCTTCGTTGGGGGGCGTCGTGTTCCCTCTAGCACTTTGATCAAAGGGCGTAAACCTAGTCCTCCGTGGACGTGCGATGATGGCGCTATCGGCGTCACTCCCTTCCTGAATGTGTTGCATTTGGATCATCATCGTGGCTTTGATGTCTCCTTCGCGACTGCGCTTCCTAGTGCCCAGTGGACACATGAAGGCGGTTCTTGCAACGTGAAGTCGGAGCTGTTGCATCAGGGTTGCGGCTTGGCAACGATGACGCGTGACAGGCCCTCTTCTTCGTGTCTGGGGTACGGTGCTATGGAAGATCTACATCCGTTGGGGGCGAGGTGTGGTGTTGTGACCGGAAGTCGGAGTTGCTCTAGATTGAGCTTGGCAACAATGACCGGTTTGTGGCCTTATGGTTTTGGACTTGGTTGGTGGCTTGTGGGTGGCTCTCCATCGGTAATCGGAGCTCTTTGGTTCTTCCATGCTTGGCAACGATGACATTCGGCAATTGTGTCATGTTTGGGCTCAATCTGCGTCGCATGGGGTGGTTACACACTCGGGTGCTCAATGGACATCTCGTTTGGCTAACCTTATTATACATAAATTCTTTCGTCTTAATTGAGCGGCAGAGCTCCTGCCTTTATTTTAAAAAAAAAAATCAATCAAACACAAGGATGAGCAATGGGTGAACAAAGAGAAGTTAAGCCAGATTGTGTGTTTGGCGAGTAATACATCAGATCCACGTGTTGGATATAAGAACTTACCCCTAGAGTGCTCCAATCTCATCGTGTGAGCCCTATGGGGCGTTGTGTTGTATTCGCGATTTTTTCTACTCGATACAATGTATATACTCACTCTGTCCCAAAAAGAATGTCGTTCTCGCTTCCCGAGAAACGATTGCCGGCAATTTTTAAAAATAGTAAATAACATCAATTAGTATCACAATTAGTATTGTTGAAAAGATCTTTAGATCTAGTTTTTTAACAAATTTATTTGAAGATATAAATATTATACGTATTTTCTACAAATCAAATCAAACTTGTGGCACGAACACCTAAAACGTCATTTATTTTGGGACGGATGGAGTAGATGTGATCGATGCTAGAAATGGGACACAAACTGTGACATGCGCGTGATGATGATTGCACAAGGATTAAAGAAATCTGGGAGTACTTTCAGCTTCTTGTTAGTTTCCTTTATCCATGACACCACACCAGCTGCTGCATCTGCATGCTCTCTTTCTTTGCATCAAAAAGCTAAGCACGTGGTCGATTATTGATAACTAACTGGCGACTGAATAATAACAAATGTTCTCCAGCTAGGTATCTTCATTTACACACACACACTCACCTACTCAGCTGTTGGAAGCGTGTTATTTATTTATTTATTTATGCATGCAGAATAAACTCTGTTTGTTAACGACACTACTAATATACTAGTAGCCACAGTATATTCCATTGCACGCATGCACCACGGCCTCGGCAACCGACCGACCGACTGACTACAGGAGCAGCTGCAAACGACAACGACAACGACACAACACAACAATCATCGATCCAGCTCTCCAAGAAGCCTCCAACCAATGTACAGTGTGTCGATTTGGGCCTGTTTAGTTCCTCAAAAATTTTTGCCCAAAAATTTTTGCCTCTTTTCCGGTACATGTATGGAGCATCAAATGTGGACGAAATACAAAACTAATTGCGCAGTTTGGCTATAAACGTCGAGACGCATCTTTTGAGTCTAATTACTCTATGATTAGCCATAAGTGCTACAGTAACCCACATGATTATTTGTAAGTGCCACAGTAACCAAACGATTCGTCTCGCCGTTTCCAGGCGAGTTATGAAATTAGTTTTTTAATTAGTGTCCAAAAATCGCTTCCGACATCCGGTCAAACATCCAATATGACACCCAAAAATTTTCACCCCCTCAAACTAAACACCTTTGCTATTGTTCTAGTCTCCTAGTATAAAAGAGAAGAAAAAGAAAAAAACTTACACATGACACACGCATGTTGGGAACTCCAGCTGACCTCACTCACATTGACAGGGATGAGACTGACAGACAGAGTATGTCATTGACAGTGATCATTAACTGGTGACCGAGTGATTGGATGGGCGTCGATACGGCTAATCAGGCTAGCTGTAGATGTTGAAATTCGTTGACCTTGGGTAACGCATGAGCAGAGCAGTGACAGCAGTGAGTTTGACTATGGCGACCCACCCTACCCAACTGACGCCGACACTTGCCTGCTCTGCTCGATCGGGCAAGCCTACAAAAATCCAGAGCCGCGTTCCTCGCCGCGGGAGCCGGGATCCCTCAGCCTGCACCTTCTTCCCCTTGGGTGCCCGTGCCACCACCACCTTTCCCCTTCCCCCTTCCGGCCTTCCCCGAGTCCCCCTCCCCAATTCCGCAGCAGCAGTCTCCGGCCACAGCCATGGCCAAGCCACCGCCACCCACCTCCACCCCCCCCTCCGACCCGGCGCTCCCAACCACCACCACCGCCTCAGCCCCCAAGCCGTCGTCGTCCCGCGCCACCCCCGCTCGCGTCCTGGCCCCGCTCGCCTCCGCCTTGCGCTCCCTCCTCGCCTGCGCGCGGCGGTCCCCGGTGGCCACGCTGGCCGCGGCCTTCTTCCTGCTCACGCTCGCCATGTACGGCGAGGACGCGCGCACCATCGCCGAGCTCTCCATCGACGACTACCTCTACCTGGACGCCGACCGCTACGACGTCTCCGTCCTGCCGCCGCTCTCCCTGCCGGCGCCCACCTGCGACCTCTCCCGCGGCCGGTGGTCTTCGACAACGCCTCCGTCCTGGCCTACAGGGAGAAAGACTGCACTTTCCTCACCAAGCAGGTCACCTGCCTCGCCAATGGCCGACCCGACGACATGTGGCAGTACTGGAGATGGCAGCCCGACGAGTGCTCCCTCCCCACGTACGTATGATCCTCTCTCTTTCTCATCCAGATCTCCACCAATTGCATCGCCTGATTGCGCTAAAAGATTGCGTCTTTATTAAATTATATTGCTCTTGCTTCCCTCCCCAATCAATCGGGCACGGCAGGTTCGACGCCCGGCGATTCATGGAGGCCATGCGCGGGAAGCGGCTCATGTTCGTGGGGGACTCGCTGAACCGCAACCAGTGGGAGTCGCTGGTGTGCCTGGTGCAGCCCATCCTGTCCGAGGGCAGGAAGAGGATCGTCAAGCGGGGCTCCTTCAACACCTTCTACGCCAAGGAGTACCGCGCCACCATCGAGTTCTACTGGGCGCCCTTCCTCGTCGAGTCCAACTCCGACAACCCGGACTTCCACAGCATCAAGGAACGGATCATCAGCCCCGAGCGGATCCACAGCCACGCCAGGAACTGGAAGGATGTCGACTACCTCATCTTCAACACCTACATCTGGTGGATGAACGACGCCGACATCAAAGTCAGGTGAGTGAGTATGACATCTGGGTCCTGGACTGGGGATGTCTGTGTAGCTCCGCTCTCTGTGGCTTTCTGCAATCAAATCAAGCAAGGGGATTTTTCGTGTTCTGAGGTCTCGCTGGGTGGATTCTTTAATTTGCAGGAGACCGAATTCGAAGCACTGGTCTGACAACGACAAGGTTCCCAGGATCGACGCGTATCGCCGGGTGTTCAAGACATGGTCTGATTGGCTCAATAGCAACATTGATCCTGCCCGCACGTCCGTCTTCTTCATGACGATTTCTCCTCCTCACCTCAGGTAACCGAAAGCTGCTGCATTTATGTTTCCTTTTTTTCCTGTTTAATTAATTAATATATGGTACTACATACAATGGTGGTTCGCTGTGGGCTTTGATTAGTATTTAGTTCCTTTAGGAGTGATTTGCAATGCAACCTTGAATTTCGTGGACCACTGTCGGTTCAAGTGGACTGGACGCCGTACATAGGCTTGATTGAAGGGGTTATTAATCCCAAATTGCTTTCTAGCGAAGCAACTTTCCACCTTTTCTATCCAGCAGGGCAGTGTCATTGTCCACTCAGCCAAACTATATGGTCAATCAGTCACTGAATAAAACCCACTTGTTATGGTCCATGCCCACAAGGAAAATGATGGCCTAACTTATGGGTCTGGTAGTTAACATTCTTGCATGGATACAAAATCCAAAGTTAGTCCAATTTTCTGGACTTCACTCAGTACACACTAGTAGGTCTTGGTTGGACATTTCTCATAATTGTCATATTTGCATTCCACAATAAAAAGGAGGGTACTGTAGACTGGGTACCATGGTACATAGATGATACTAATCTTTAGTTTAGAGTTTCGATTAAAGATGAATATATCAAATAAATTTTGAAATCTCTCTGCATTTCAAGCAAAACTGTAGACTAGAAGTAAGAAGCATCTGTACACTAAAGTACACCAAAACTGGCACTTGGGGATGGTGGGCAGACCTTTTTTATTATTATCTCACCAAACTCCTATGTGGGGCTGGTTCACAATTAGCAAGGCAAAAGGCACCATTTGGTACAACAGCAAAAAGAATAATGTTTCGCATGTGGTATGTCGTGGGTTAGCTGGGATTTCTGTGCCATTTTTTTGCATTACAATCAACCTGAAAACCGGGACATGACATGTAAATAACCTCCGAGAGAAAAAGGAGCCTCGCTGTTCTGGAATTGGCTTCTGTATTTGCCCTGATTCCTGACAGAGACTTGTATGACTCTTTGAGTACTGATGATATGTTGTGGATTTTTTTAACGGTTGAGAAATATCTATACATGGATTATGCTTACTAGAAAATAGATAAACATGTTAAAATTTAGTTTCTAGTATATGATATCTTGATTTGCCATTTGTAATGTCATGCCATAATAGCTATTAAAAGTCGTATTCTACTTCTAAGAAAGAAGGCCTTTCTTATTCAGTTAAAACAATTGGGCAGCTGATGCCATTGTATGTTGAACTTGTGATGTTGGAGTAATAGGTTGATAATTTGATATGAACCACACTCCTAAAAAATTCTACTTCATGCTTGTTGTAAATAGTATCAATAGTATGCACACCTCGGGAACAGAACACTATTTTTCTGCAATAAGAATGAATGGCTAAAATTGATACTAGGCAATAGCAAAGTTGAAGGGAAGTTCTTCTCTGTGTATCTATGATTGGCCTAAAAATTTCATCATTCACATCAGCATTTTGATACTTAGCTTCTTAATAAATCAATGAAATGAAGTAGCAACGCCAAAGTGAAATTCCATTGTGCACTAAGCAACTATTATATATAACAAAAGAAGTTTAATCAGACTTTTTGTGTTATTGCTATTCCACTATTGGAATTGAAGTAAATCTGAGATGACCAAGTGACTTTGAGCTCTGGATGAGGTTATAGAGGCAGAGACAGTATTGTATAATGCATGGATCAAGTTTTTTTTACCTAAAACCATGGAGCATGTATGAATGGTAGAACAAATCTTATACAATCAACACAAACAGATGTGGTTTCTTAGTGTTGCTCAGCTTTATTCAAAAAAAGACAATCAACACAAACAGATGTGGTTTCTTAGTGTTGCTCAGCTTTATTCAAAAAAAGAAGCCAACTGAAGTCTGTAGAAAAATGACACCATCTATGTCAGGATCAGGGAAGTGCTTCGTCTTAATGTGAATCAGTTGCAGGGTCAGGAAAATATGATATCTCCTCTTCGTTGTACTAACTGTACTATGCCACAGATTCAAAAAAAAAAAGTACTATGCCACAGCCCACAGGACCGGCAGCCTAGCATTGAGGATACCCAGGATAGCATATTGTACAGGCAGAAAGAAACTTGATCTAGCATGTGTGATTTCTTGCAAGTTTCCATTGAATGCAAGGTTATATAGAAAATAGTCTATTTGAAATTGAAACCATCAACTCGTGGTTATTATGTAGAAAATAGTCTGTTCTTTATCCCTCAACTAAAGTCGTAGAATCATGGTTTAATTATCGTCCCTCAACTTCAATGGCGGAAATCTTAGGTGCTGGGCTGGTGGCCTAAGGCTTTACATCAGCTCCTATGTAGGTCGTTGCCATCGGCTGCTTAGGCTCGTGATGGGTTTTTGTTTTTGTTTTCGTAACGTGTGATGCTGTTAGCCTTGTATTAGGTGCCCTCGGGAGTTGGTTCTGCAGCACCTAGGGGAGTTGGTCCGGTTCTTTCTTCTCTACCTAATGAAATAACACGCAGCTCTTCTGTGTTGTTTGAGAAAAAAAAATACACCAATTAAATATGAATGCAGTACTAGATATGTGGCCTTCATTGAGTTAAATACCAATACCGTTTCCTTTCTTGTTGATACTCAGTAATCAAGTCAGTTTTAGCCTCTTTTAGTCAGAATCTTTTACTCTCTGTGTTTGTTTCATACTTAAATCTTTCTAGATGTGCTCTGTTACATTCTGACTAGCCTCATTTTAGACTCATAATATCTTAATCAATGTTGTATTTTTGAAGTTTGAAAAACATAATGCTGTTAATGCACAATGAATGGCTTATTTAAATAGGGTAGATGTGCTCTGTTATCCATGGCAAATAAATTTACTTGGCAAGAACTATGTGCTATCATCAGATTTAGAGTCTTGTGCATTGTTAGGCACAACTAACTAATTATTGTAGTGAGTGTCTCTGGTGCAGATCAGCAGAGTAAAATATATCATCATATTAGTCTTGAGTACCTCATAGCCAGTGTTTTTGCAAAAGTGAGTGTCGGTCTCTATATAAACTAATGTTTCATAGAAAGCTTACCCCACATGCTTCCACATGGGCATGTCCTGGACAGCATAAGAGAAAGCAGGCACCATTTGCTGCATGTTGTATTTTGAATTTGTTTTCACACATTATATTATAAGACCCTACATTTGCAAAATAGTTTTTCCTTTGGCACTGAATCCTATTGCTTTCTTCAAGTGTCGGTTGACTTTATTTGATGTAATCGTGTATCAATTGAAAAGCAAAAAGAATAAAATTAGGAGCAACTGTGATTAGATGATGTCAGCATAAAACCAACTTCATGTTTTCTGCTACTTTTGGGCTGCGAATTAGCACCATATTTTGCTCATTTATTTATATATATATGTGCTAGATGCTGGTCTTGCTAAAACTTGCTTACTTTTTTGTGAAAACAGCCCAAAGAATTGGGGAAACCCAAACGGGATCAAATGTGTGAAGGAGACGCTTCCGTATCAGAACTACAGCAAACCCCTGGATCTGTACCACGACATGAAGTTGTATGACCTCGTGTTCAATGTGACCAGCTCCATGGAGAAGGTTCCGGTGTCAGTGATTGATATCACGAAGATGTCAGATTACCGGAAGGACGCTCACACGTCCCTGTACACCATCCGGCAAGGGAAGCTGCTGACGCCAGAGCAGAAGGCAGACCCAGAGAAGTTTGCGGACTGCATCCACTGGTGCCTTCCCGGAGTGCCAGACGTGTGGAACCAAATACTCTACACGAGGATTCTTTCGAAATCATTATTGCATTCTAATTTTAGCCCCCCTCCATCCCAGTCCCTGCCTCTTCCTCCCCAATGAGAATCAGAAGTGGGGGGCTTGGTTTTTGCTGAAGAATGCAGGATTGTTCATTCTTTTTTTCTTTCTTTTTGGATAGTTTGGGTAAAGGTTAGTGCAAAAAGGAAAATAGATACTGATAGCATGACATGTAAGATGGTTCAGCTGAAGTGTAAATTGAGGAAACAACAGCGGTGTAATACAAAGTGCACACAAGATATATATAATATAATATACATATACTAGCTCACAGGCAGAATTAGCTATATATAAACCTTTTTCCTGCTTAATGCTTATTAGGAAAATAACATGGGGATAAAAAAAACAGAGGTTCTCTCTTTTCTATTCCTTACCTGTGTGCCCTTTATGTGTGTGAGTAATGTACAGTATATAGGATTTGAGGAAGACCATTTCAATCGGAGACTCGGAGTGTATCTTCTTTTGGAGACCCATTTTATTTCAGCCTGTAGACTTCATCTAAGCTGTTCCAGTGATGCTATGGAGTATGGACGAAAACTTCCGTGAATGATCTCCTTCCTTCTCAATTTTCTGTTGCAACAACCAACAATATGAGTTGTAAAGATCATAGTGTTCTTTTCCTTGAATTGATGAAAGCTGCTGTGATGCTACGCAACTAAAAGGCCTCCATTTGTTCTTCGGTCTTAATGCATCTCTTGTGCATCCGTGGGCCCAATTCAGGCCAGGAGCCCAACGGACTACAACACTCCGGACTTGGTGGGTTGTGTAGCCCAACTGGCTTTGGCTCTTCTTTTCTTTTAGTATTTTTCTGAATACACCCTTGTTACTTTAAGTATTCCATGATCGGGTTTCAAAAAAAAAGTATTCCATGATCACCCTAACCATTGTTTCTAAACAACTTAGGATCCAACCTTTGAACAAAATAATTATGTTCACCTATAATTTTTTGCGTCAAAAAGAGAAAACATCTATGTACAAAATAATATAATTTAGTTGATTCTTTGATTAATTATATGGAATTGAATTACAATCCTATCTCTAAAGATGACAGAGAGTATCGACATCATTTATATAAAAATAAAGTATTGATATACTTGTGTGACCTACTCAAAGTGGACACTTCTTCATTAACACTGAGAAAGGCAAGATGTATTGAGAAATTATTTATCATGTATTTATACTTAAACATATCTCCTTTCAACCTACTATATTTATATATTACACAGATGATAACATCACACATTGTTGGTAGGTTGACAATGATATAGTCCCCTATTAGTTAAATATGTAGTTTACAAATATTTATTCATCCTTGGCCTAGTAATACATGGGTTATGAAGTTAATTTCTAGGGAAAAATATAATAAACTAATAACCATGTTAGCTATCCGAGGCCATGTCATGGTTCGATTTATGTCGTAATGAAAAGGTTGTACTAACTATGAATCTAACGAACCAAGATAAAATTTTGAACAAGGTAAGTATGTTGCAATGTATAATAAGCATGTTATGGTGGAAAACGTTTTACCTCTCCAATGCACATTACTCCATAGACTTCTTTTAGTTTGTAGCAGATAATGAAAAGATAAAATTCCATTTATCATTTTAGCATGGTGCATAACATGCTGAAGTTGATGCCACTCTAGCGTTATAAAAAATGAAGCGCACACTCGTGGAATTAGAGGTTTAAAACAATCATCTTCGAGGAAGAGCATACAATTACTATAGTTACTTTATAGCTTCCTAGCACTCCATACCAACTGAGAGTCTCAATGTTCGTGTTACCGCCTAATGTCCAAATCACCTTTGAATTGTAACTTTGTGTAGTGGGAATAGCTTGTAAAAGGGACACAAGTTTGTTTTGATAAAATCAGAAGCTTCCATCAAAGCACATATTGTGGCAAAAAAAAAAACTATCTAATTGATAGACAGATAGAGAGAGGGGAGAGTTAGCAAAATGCATTTTTCTTTGGGTGAAGAATCATAGCCCCATGATAACAATGCAATATACAATTTTTGTGTTGGGTGATAAATGACTTCACAGCTTTTTACAACTACATAGCATGCCACTTTATTTTAAGATAAATATTTCAGCTTAGCCTCTATGGGCATTGACTTCAATATATGTCCCTAGAGGAGGAAAGTTTTGGGCGTGGTTAAGGGGGTGTTTGGATTCTGTAACACCCCGGTGTTACGTTAATCAAAAACCTACCATGTCATCATCATCATTGCATAAGCATTCATCATTAGAAAACCCTAATTCAAATAATTAAAATGAGTTTATGATTCTAGGGTGTTGTTTGAGTTCTTTTTATATCACGTGTGTATGTGTTGATAATTTAAATTTCATTACATGTTTATTTTTATAAATAAAAGCAACCAACTAAAATGAATCTTGATGTTTGCAAGTGCTTGGCTAACTCTAACTCACACCCCAAATATGTTTTACAAGTTAAGTGAGGTGCAAGGAAGAACCAAATTTGAAATTGGAGTTCAAAATCCTAAACCCTAGCTTGATGGCTAAGTATAGGAATTTGAATTTCATTTTCAATTTTGGTGAGCTAACCATAATCAATTTTCCAAATAAAAGTTGCTAACCATTGACACCATTTCAAAGTATGAAGTTTGTACTTTAAAAGAGTGCTATTGGTTGGGTTTGAAAAGTGCCACATCATCATAATTTATTTGCCCAAAGATTCCATTTGAAAAACTTTGCAAAAAGGGAGATTTTAATGTGTTTTTGCCCCCTTTACAATTTCATCTCAAAATATTCAAAATTTGGGAAAACTTCCAAAATACAGTTTGTGTATCCCTTTGAGCTCTACAACTTTGGTATATAAAGTTTTTCAAGTTTTTGAATAAAATTTGAATTAATTTCAAAAGTTATTTGAATTGGGAAATGTTCCTTTTGAGTTTTAAACTACAATTCAAAAATTATTTGGTTTCATGAAAAACTTCCTAAATAAAAGTTGTAGACCTTGAGAAATGGAACAACTTTTATTTTTGGAGATTTTCATCTTTTATTCCAAATTTGAAAGTAATTTTGAAATCCCAAAGGTTAGGGTTTTGTCCCCTTTTCAAATTTGATTTTCAAATTCAAAAACTAATTAGATTCTGGCAAAACTTGTTGAATCAAAGTTGTGGAGAATGAAAAGTTGCACAATTGATATTTTGGGAGATTTTTGTGTACAGTTCAATTTTTGGATTTAATTTTGAAAAAGAAAAGGAGAGGTGTCCCCCTTACTACGGTAGTTCTACTGGGGGGGGTTGCCACTCGCCCGAGCACCCATGCCGGCCGGTCGACCGCCGTCGCCGTGGCCGTTCCGGCGTCTTCCCGCCTTTCAGCGTCGCCAACCAGCTCACCGTCGTCGCGAGAACTCCAGCCCACTGTCTAGACTACTCGGCCCTATAAAAAGCTATCTTGTGGGCCGCTAGTTTTCCTTTTTTCTTCCTCCCCCTCGCCGCCGGCCACCGTGAACTCCTTTGCCGAATTCACGTCCTTTGCTCCACCATCCTCTAATTGCCGTCGCAGCCCTGTTCGCCACACTTGTGCGCACCCGTTGAGTCAAGTAGTGCGAGCCGTGACCGCCGGAGCAGCCCGGGCAACGTCGTCGTCCTCCGCTCCGGTCATCTGCCGCCGCCGTGAGCTCCCTCACCTCGCCAGCGCTCTACCGAGCGTTTCAAGCTCCACTGGTTGTCGTGTTAGTTCCGCCTTGACCTACTCATCATGATCGGCCTTCTCTTTTTCACAGCCACCGCACAGACGCGCCGGACCGTCGTCTTCTTCCTCGGTTCACGTCGCCGTGACCGCCATCACCGACGATCACCCATCCCCGTTTTGTCCTCAACTTAATCGTCGAACGCATCGGGTTCAGGGTGAGCTGTTGAGTCTATCCGAGGTGTTGGTTGCGTCGTTATCGCGCTAGGTTGGTCGGAACGTCGTCGCTCCGACGAGTCCGAGCGCCGTCGCCCACCTCGCTCGCCGTTGCGTCCGCTCCGGTGAGGTTCAGTAACCGTATAGTAGCTCGTTGAGCTCTGGGGCGATGAGGGGAAGCCGTTGGGGCAGTCGGGTTCGTCGGAGGCGCCGCCGTGGCGAGCGCCCCGCCCGGCCGTCGCCGTCGCCACATTATCGAGAGAAGAAAGGAGGAAGGGAGAGGCTGACAGGCGGGGCCGCCTGTCAGCCAGTGAGAGAGAGGAGGAGGCGGGGGGCGCCGAAGTGGGCCGCCCGCACTCATGCGTGCTTTGGGCCGCACAAAGTGAGCCGCCAAGAGAGAAAAAAAGATTTTTTTTTTTTTCTTTTTATGTTTTTAAATGTTAGTTTTCATCTTTTTTGTTAGAATTTTGTTTGGGCAAATAAAATTGTGAGAAAAATATGTGTGTACTCCTTGTGTTATGCTCTGTCCAGGAAAAATGTTAACTTTGATTTTCCAATAAAAATTAATTATGCTTTAAATTGCTTGTTTAATTAATAAATGCCACTTCCATGATTTTTAATAATTAAAATATAAGTCCAAAAATTATGAAATTTGTTTTGTGTGCTAATTAGAGTATGATGATCTTAATTATGAAGTTTGGTTAAGTTTTGATTAAGTTTTGTATTAAGCTTAATTAATCCCTTTATTAATTAATGTTTAGTTAGTTAATTATTTGATTAATTAGGGTTTAATTAATCTCTAATTAGCAAGTTAATTAGTGGCTTTCAACGACTGTAAAAATGGTCAATAAATTAGTAATCACCTCTAATCACCTTTAGGGTTGCTTGATTTTGGGATTGAGTGATGACCCTAGGTCATTAACCCTAATGACCTTCGGCATTTCATGTTGATTGTGTATCGCTAGTCCGTCGTCGTCGACGCTAGTTATACCTTCTTAGTGCAAGGTTGCCGTGAAGGAAAGTTGTACTCAAGATCGACTAATAATCGTTGCATCATTATCGCATGCTCTTTCGTTTATTGCATTGTAATCATGCATTCTTGTCGTGTAGCTGTCGGCTCTGAGGAAGGGGTTGATCCAACTCCCGTTCTTGAAGAAAGTGATCGTCGTGAGGAGGTTGGATCTGATCTTGGTGATTGGGTAGTCGATCCTCACTTCATCGAGCCCCAAGGCAAGCCCCGGATGCATTCAAACCCGCCCTTGTATTTCGAAAGCTTTATGATTTCATGTGATGATATAATGCATTAGGTGTAGGAGTTGTGTGCTATCCTACTTTGATGCATTTACCGTACCTTGTTACATTACCCCCACACTGTTTTGATTTCGAAATGCTTAGTTGCGCTTAGCCTTGCTATTAGTGTAGGTTTTGATAAATTGTTTTCAAAAGATGATAACTATACTCCCCGAAGGGAATTTTTTAAAAACGATGTTGCTTGTTGTTTATCCTTGTTCGACGGGGTCAATGGTATACAACAAGAACATGATGATGAGTAACTTCGAGACGTCGGTGGAGTGACTTGCATCGGGAGGGGCTATTGCCCCGGTGTAGTGTCGTCCACTTGTGTCGGTTAAGGACCGTCCGTTGTTTGGCGTATTTGGGATCATGAGGTTATTGGATAGTACTAGTCACATGCTAATGGCGGTAAGCTCCACTTGGACTATTCGTTACTAGAACGGATAGTAGCGTGTACCCATCCTACGATGCGCACCGGTGACCGAGCGGCCGTAGTGAGGTGGTGGTGTCTTGTGCACCCGTTCTAGTATGGAGAAATCTAAGCGTTGAGTTGATGTATGTAAGATGTTGAGTCCCGCATACATCGTGTGACTAGGAAGCCCCCACGGGTATATAAAGCGATTCGAATCGCCGTGTGCTCCACGATATGGGAGCCGTGATCCGAGTCCCGGCATCGTAGTAATAATAAAAAGTCCGAGTATGAGAGTTTTGAATTCGGCATATGTTTGATAAGTGATTGTTAAAGTAAGGATTGGCCTAGTCTCTTTTTCGCAAAAGGGTGTCTTTTGATCTTGCTAAAGCCTCATCTTGATTCCTATTAGCCAAAGCATTCCCGAGTTTTCTCCCCACTTTTTGGTCGGGTAAGTCTTATGGAGTACTTTTTGTACTCGGGGTTTGTTCAACCCTCGTTAGGTGAACCGCATGGACAAGAGTGCTACGGCCCTTGTTGCATGACGGTTGTTGAAGAAGTAACCGATGAGGAGTGAATTGAGTGGCCTCAGGCGGGGCACTTTGGTTGTGTGATATGTAATAAAGTTATATAATGATACTTCCATTTGGTTTGTAATAATAACACTCGGGTTTGTATAAGTCTTGTAAAGGATTTGTAAATTAAGTTATTGTAAGTCTTCCGCTACTCCGGTATTTGTATATGAAAACCGTTGTAATCTTTGTGATATCTCTCGTAAGTATCGATCCCGAGTGATCGTGGTTTATATCGGGGATTCACCGACGGAACATTCTAGATTATGTGGTGCACAATTACGACCGACAGAGGTCTTAGGGACAATGTCGGTGCTTGTGGGCCATATAATTTAGAAGGTTACGCCACGAGGGTATCGAGCGGTACTTGCAAAGATACTCACCGTATTACTTTTCAAAAACTTCAAAATGTTTTGGATCCAAAAGTTAAATGTGGTTTGGTCCAAATTGATTCTGCTCCGTCTTGATTCTTTCTTGGAGCCTTCTAGGTGCTATTTAAAAGAGGGTCTTAAGCGGAGTATCATGTGTTTTTCTTTTGCCCTATATTACTAAAAAGTATGCTTATGTTAGTTTAAAAGGTTTTCGCTCGATCCGTAGGTTCGATCATGCATCATATTTAATTCACATGTTTAAACTTTTATTCTCGAAGCAAAGTGGTTGGGCTAAGTAAAAATCAAACCTGTTCTTGCTAACTCTAAGGCTCTCGATCTTATAGACTCTATCTTTACTTACTACAGGATGGCGCGCACTAAGCGCATCGCCCGTAAGATGTCCGGACCAAAGGGAGTACCGCGTCACCGAGATGGCGCCACGTAGCCACGATGCTTTGAGCGGGACCTAGCGAGCCGCGGCTTGGGAAAAAGATAACCAAAAGGCGCAGAAGATAGCCGAGTTGGCTACCGAGCTAGCTATCGTTACCAAAGATCATTGCAAGTCAACAATTGAAAACATCAAGTGAAGTCCGAGATAGAGAATCTGCGGGGAGCAAGAACAGAAGGATATCGAGTCCATCCACGAGTATCGGCGGAAAATTGCTCAACTTGAGCAAGAACCGGAAGCTACCAAAACCAAAGGAATGATGGGTACGATGCTATTGAGGAGCTGCAGGCTCGGTGGAGGATCTTGAAGCATATACAACTGCTTTTTACACGAGGAGATCCATCATCAAGATCATCTCCACGATCCGGTGTACCAAAGAAGCAGGTAGCCGCAGACGACTTGGGATCGGTGGAGTCACCGAGAGGTGTACCCGACCCCAACCGAGGAGTCCGGCGGATGAGTCCATTGCGGACAATGAGTCCGATGCGCACGAGGAGTCCGACCTCCGAGTTACTCAGGAGAGAAATATGTGTAAAATAGTCAACTTTGGGAATGTCCAGGCCTACGAGCGGACTTGTAATATAAATAAGTGAACCTCTCAGGTGACTAGTTTGTCTTGCTATTTTAAAGTTCAATAAAACCGCTTGTGAATAAATGTAATCTTGTTGATAACAGATGTCCGATCATCCTCGTGCGGTTTTTCGCAAGAGAGGGGTGAGCCCCCGCAGCCACCACCAAAGACCCCATCCTTGGCCGACGTATTTGCGGGTGGCAGCTCTAGTCCATGCCACCATCGAGAATGCCCGTATGCTACGGAGATAAGTCGGCAAAATCGTGATGCACCACATGAAAATCATGGTCGTCGTAATCACGACGAAAGTTACATATGCGGACTTCATCGAGACTCGTCCGCCGGTGTTCACTGTGGCCGAGGAACCCTTAGAAGCTAATGATTGGCTTCGTATCATAGATCTTAAGTTTGACCTACTAGAGGGTTGTCGATTTCTTTGAAACCCAAGTTTGCCGCCCAACGGTGAGAGGCCCCAAGATCGGCGTGGTGGGCAAATTTCCTTGCACGACATGACAAACCGACCAAGCAAATTACAGGCTATGTTTAAAGATGCATTCCGTCAACATTTTATTCGACGGGGTAATGCAAGCTAATTTGGAAGAGTTTCTAGCATTAAAGCGAGTGGTGGTCAAACCGTGGTGCAATATGTGAATGCATTCGAGTCATCTATCCCCAAGACGCTTTTTGAACATGTGGATACGGATGGCAAGAAAAAGAGGTGTTTTATTAGGGGTCTGAGAAATGACATCGAAACCCATCTCACTGCAAACCCTAACGCCACTTTCTATGAGTCAGTGGATATTGCCATATCCTATGAGAGATCTTTGCAAAAACAGAAGAGTGAGGAGAGACGTGCTTTTCCTAGACCATCTGGCGGAATCCAAAAACGCCAGAGGGTTATCTTCCATCCCACTCAACATAACCGTCCACCATTCCAATATCCCCAGCGCCAGCAAAGCCCCCAACCTTATCGTTATCCACCCCAAAGAAAGCAACAAGTCCAAAGGCAACAGACGACGTTCGTCCTGGCTGCCGCAACCTATCCCCAAAGGCACTGAGCACTCAAGGTGTTCGAAACCCAACCCCACCCACTTCCCAAAATGCCCCCACCGGTTTCGGTCCGTGCTTTAATTGCAACCAAACCGGACATCTTTACCGAAATTGTCCATACCCCAAAAGAAATACCTCCAATCTTGACAAAGGGTCCCGGCGGTCAGCAGCACAGTGGTCGGGGGCAAGGGTGGTCCGCAAGGCGTGCCCCGAAGGCCAAGTGTCGGGAGGAAGACGGACGTGTATATCAAGTCCAGCCTGAAATGTTACGGAGGGAGAGCCGTTTTAATGGGTATGTTCCCCGTTGCTTAGGACACCCTACAATTACATTATTTGATTCTCGTGCATCGCATACATTTATCAACCGCACCTTTGTTACTAAGCATGAAATCCCCATAAAAGAAATTAAAGATGAGTTTTTGGTGCAATCACTTGGGAGGGCGATATGTACACGGGAAATGGTATATCGATTCCTATATCTCTTGGTGGGTATCTTTATCCCACGGATCGATAGTGAATGAAGGATCAAAATATAGATGTGATCCTTGAATGAATTGGTTACGCCATTATGGCGCCGTGTTAGATACACCGAATAGAAATGTTAAGTCGTTGCTACCCGATAACCGATCCCCCACTCCTTATCCAATTTCCGATTCCCAAGAGGGCGATTCAGACGATTAATGCCACCTCGGTGCAAAACATCAAAAATATCCCCTGGGTTTGTGAGTTCCCGGATGTGTTTCCCGAGGATTTGCCCGGGTTACCACCGTAAAAGAGACGTTGAGTTTGTGATTGAGTTAAAGCCTGCACGCACCGGTATCCCGAAGAGCTTATAGGATGCCCCTAAAAGAGTTAGCCGAATTAAAAACTCGGTTGATGAATTGTTGGACAAAGGTTTTATCGGACCTAGTTCATCACCGTGGGGTTGTCCCCGCAATCTTTGTGAAAAAGAAGGATCACACTCGAGAATGTGTGTGGACTATCGTCCACTAAACGAGGTGACCATCAAAAATAAATACCCTCTCCCTCGTATAGATCTTCTTTTTGATCAACTTGCGGGAGCCAAGGTGTTCTCCAAGATCGATCTTAGGTCCGGTTATCATCAAACCGAATCGGGCCCGAAGACATTCCTAAAACCGCCTTCACCACCGGATACGGCCTATATGAATATCTTGTCATGTCATTCGGGCTTACCAATGCTCCGGCCCATTTCATGTATTTGATGAACTCGGTGTTTATGCCCGAGCTCGATCGCTTCGTCGTGGTTTTCATCGACGATATCCTTATATATTCCAAAAACAAAGAAGAGCATGCGGAGCATCTCCGTATTGTTTTGTCCCGTCTCCGAGAACATCGCCTTTATGCCAAACTTAGCAAATGTGAGTTTTGGCTTAGTGAGGTCAACTTTCTTGGTCATGTTTTATCTGGCCGAAGGTGTTGCGGTTGATCCTAGCAAAGTCCAAGATATTCTTAATTGGAAGCCACCCATCAGTGTCCACCAAGTTCGTAGTTTCCTTGGAATGGCGGGGTATTACCGTCGTTTCATTCCTGATTTTTCCAAAATAGCCAAACCAATTACCGAACTCCTAAAGAACCAAACTAAATTCGGTGGTCATCCGAATGTGAGCAAACTTTTCATAAGTTGAAAGATCTTTTGACTCTTGCTCCAATCCTCGCTCGGCCGGATATTGAAAAGCCATTCGATGTGTATTGTGATGCATCCGCATCGGCATCGGATGTGTGTTGATGCAAGAAGGCGGGGTTATTGCTTATGCTTCAAGGCGGTTGAAACGACATGAAGAGCATTATCCCACACATGATCTTGAGCTAGCTGCCGTTGTGCATGCTCGAAAATATGGAGGCACTACTTGTTGGGCAATAAATGCAATATCTATAGTGATCACAAAAAGCCCGAAATATATCTTTACCCGGCCCGAGCTGAATATGAGGCAAAGAAGATGGCTAGAATTAATCAAAGATTATGATCTTGAAGTGCACTATCATCGGGTAAAGCCAACGTTGTTGCCGATGCTCTCGATCGAAAGGGTCAATGCAATTGCCTTACTTGTCACACCCGGTGAATGCGAGTTTGTGTCAAGAGTTAGAAAGACCGAATATTGATATGATCCTCGGGGTAGTCCGAATGATATCACAAGGTACATTCTTCTATTCAAGAGAAAATTATTACAAAGACAACGAGAAAGCAAAGGTCTCAAACACATTAGAGAGAAAGTCGGATCGGGGCAAGCATCTTGCTTCCGCCTTGATGACGACAATGTATTATGGTTTAAAAATCGTCTAGTTGTTCGAAGGTCCCGAGCTCCGACAGTTGATTCTTGACGAAAGCTCACTTAACGATTCTCGATTCACCCGGTAGCAATAAGATGTATCATGACCCGAGGCGTAGATTCCGGTGGACTAAAATGAAAATCGAGATAGCTCGATATGTTGCCTGATGTGATACCCGCCAAAAAGTCAAAGTTGTGCATTTGAAGGCCATTTGGAGAACTTCAACCCTTACCCATTCCCGCTTGGAAGTGGGAAGATATTAGTATGGATTTTATCGTTGGTGCGCCTAGAACGACCAAGGGTTATAATTCAACGGGTTATCGTTGATCGGTTGACCAAGTCTCCGCCCACTTTATTCCCGTAAAAGATAAGTATGCAGCACCTCAAGATGCTCAAATATACATAGATAGAATAATGTGTCCGCATGGAATTCCAAGAAGTATAGTCACCGATCGTGGTACTCAATTTATGGCTCACTTTCGGCAAAGGTTTCATGAAACTATGGGTACTACTACATTTGCACAAAGATCGCTTATCATCCATAAACCGATGGTCGACCGAAAGATCGAACAGATTTCGGAAGATATGTTAAGGTCTTGTGTGTTAACATATTCATCGATTGGGAACAATGTCCGCCCTTAGCCGAAGTTTGCTTACAACAACAGATTATCAAGAGAGTATCAAAATGGCAACATTTGAGGCTTTGTATGGCCGCCGATGTCGTACTCCACTCAACTGGTCCGAGCCCGGAGAAAGATGGTTCTTCGGTGTTGACCTAGTTAAAGAAACCGAAGCTAAAGTAAAAACAGATTCAAGAAAACTTAAGAATAGCTCGGTCCGCATGTAAAAGTTATGCCGATAAGCGGCGAAGACCATTGATGTTTGAAATTGGAGACTATGTATATCCGAAAGTGTCACCAAGTAAAGGTGTCGACCGTTTCGGGGTAAAAGGTAACCGGCACCCGATATATTGGTCCGTTTCAGATTACGGAAAGATGTGGGAAGGTAGCATATCGTTTGAATCTACGGCGGTTGTCGCTTGTGCACAATGTGTTTCATGTGTCCCAACTGAAAAAGTGTTTGCAAGTACCGGACAAAGTCACCGACATTGAAGATCTCCGCGTCGAACCTGATCCGAAGTGTGTTGAGTATCCAAATCAAAATTCTTGATCGAAAGGATCGGGTCACCCGCAGCACATAAGAAGATTTTATAAAATTCGGTGGGATCGACACTCGAGGATGAAGCAACTTGGGAGTCCGAGGAAATTTTGAATGAGCATTTCCTGGAGTTTCTTCCTTCCTTCTCCTAAGTCACAATTAGTTTCTAAGAATTGTGACTTTCCTAAAAATATGAGACTTGTAATATGAACCTTTCTATCTCCCTTATGGAACCATGTAAGATGTGTTTGCTTGACACATTTCCTTTTCCATTACTTAGTCCTAAGCTTTGAATCTCGGGACGAGATTCCTTTTAAGGGGAATATAATGTAACACCCCGGTGTTACGTTAATCAAAAACCTACCATGTCATCATCATCATTGCATAAGCATTCATCATTAGAAAACCCTAATTCAAATAATTAAAATGAGTTTATGATTCTAGGGTGTTGTTTGAGTTCTTTTATATCACGTGTGTATGTGTTGATAATTTAAATTTCATTACATGTTTATTTTTATAAATAAAAGCAACCAACTAAAATGAATCTTGATGTTTGCAAGTGCTTGGCTAACTCTAACTCACACCCCAAATATGTTTTACAAGTTAAGTGAGGTGCAAGGAAGAACCAAATTTGAAATTGGAGTTCAAAATCCTAAACCCTAGCTTGATGGCTAAGTATAGGAATTTGAATTTCATTTTCAATTTTGGTGAGCTAACCATAATCAATTTTCCAAATAAAAGTTGCTAACCATTGACACCATTTCAAAGTATGAAGTTTGTACTTTAAAAAGAGTGCTATTGGTTGGGTTTGAAAAGTGCCACATCATCATAATTTATTTGCCCAAAGATTCCATTTGAAAAACTTTGCAAAAAGGGAGATTTTAATGTGTTTTTGCCCCCTTTACAATTTCATCTCAAAATATTCAAAATTTGGGAAAACTTCCAAAATACAGTTTGTGTATCCCTTTGAGCTCTACAACTTTGGTATATAAAGTTTTTCAAGTTTTTGAATAAAATTTGAATTAATTTCAAAAGTTATTTGAATTGGGAAATGTTCCTTTTGAGTTTTAAACTACAATTCAAAAATTATTTGGTTTCATGAAAAACTTCCTAAATAAAAGTTGTAGACCTTGAGAAATGGAACAACTTTTATTTTTGGAGATTTTCATCTTTTATTCCAAATTTGAAAGTAATTTTGAAATCCCAAAGGTTAGGGTTTTGTCCCCTTTTCAAATTTGATTTTCAAATTCAAAAACTAATTAGATTCTGGCAAAACTTGTTGAATCAAAGTTGTGGAGAATGAAAAGTTGCACAATTGATATTTTGGGAGATTTTTGTGTACAGTTCAATTTTTGGATTTAATTTTGAAAAAAAAGAAAAGGAGAGGTGTCCCCGTGCTACGGTAGTTCTACAGGGGGGTTGCGGCTTCGCCCGAGCACCCATGCCGGCCGGTCGACCGCCGTCGCCGTGGCCGTTCCGGCGTCTTCCCGCCTTTCCGCGTCGCCAACCAGCTCACCGTCGTCGCGAGAACTCCAGCCACTGTCTAGACTACTCCGCCCTATAAAAGCTATGCGGCGCGGGCATTTTTTCCTTTTTCTTCCTCCCCCGCCGCGCTGGCCACCGTGAACTCCCTTTGCCGAATTCACGTCCTTTGCTCCACCATCCTCTAATTGCCGTCGCAGCCCTGTTCGCCACACTTGTGCGCACCCGTTGAGTCAAGTAGTGCGAGCCGTGACCGCCGGGAGGCCCGAACCGGCAACGCGTCGTCGCCCTATTTCCGGCCATCTGCCGGCTGCCGTGAGCTCCCTCACCTCGCCCGGCGCTCTACCGAAGCGTTTCAAGCTCCACCGGTTGTCGTGTTAGTTCCGCCTTGACCTACTCATCATGATCGGCCTTCTCTTTTTCACGACCACCGCCACTCACGCCGGACCCGTCGTCTTCTTCCTGCGGTTCACGCCGCCCGACCGCCATCACCGACGATCACCCATCCCGCTTTGTCCTCAACTTAATCGTCGAACGCATCGGGTTCGTGGTGAGCTGTTGAGTCTATCCGAGGTGTTGGTTGCGTCGTTATCGCGCTTAGGTTGGTCGGAACGTCGTCGCCCGACGAGTCCGAGCGCCGCCCACCTCGCTTCGCCGTTGCGTCCGCTCCGGTGAGGTTCAAGAATCGTATAGTAGCTCGTTGAGCTCGGGGCGATGAGGGGAAGCCGTTGGGGCAGTCGGGTTCGTCGGAGGGCCGCCGTGGGCGAGCGCCGCCGCCCCGCCGCCGCCGTCGCCCGTTATCGAGAGAAGAAGAAAGGGAGGAAGGGGGGAGAGGCCGACAGGCGGGGCCGCCTGCGGCCGCTGAGAGAGAGGAGAGCGGGGCGCCGAGTGGTGGGCCGGCCGCACTTGTGCGTGCTTTGGGCCGCACAGTGAGCCCGCGCAGGAGAAAAAGATGTTTTTCTTTTTCTTTTTATGTTTTTAAATGTTAGTTTTCATCTTTTTGTTAGAATTTTGTTTGGGCAAATAAAATTGTGAGAAAAATATGTGTGTACTCCTTGTGTTATGCTCTGTCCAGGAAAAATGTTAACTTTGATTTTCCAATAAAAATTAATTATGCTTTAAATTGCTTGTTTAATTAATAAATGCCACTTCCATGATTTTTAATAATTAAAATATAAGTCCAAAAATTATGAAATTTGTTTTGTGTGCTAATTAGAGTATGATGATCTTAATTATGAAGTTTGGTTAAGTTTTGATTAAGTTTTGTATTAAGCTTAATTAATCCCTTTATTAATTAATGTTTAGTTAGTTAATTATTTGATTAATTAGGGTTTAATTAATCTCTAATTAGCAAGTTAATTAGTGGCTTTCAACGACTGTAAAATGGTCAATAAATTAGTAATCACCTCTAATCACCTTTAGGGTTGCTTGATTTTGGGATTGAGTGATGACCCTAGGTCATTAACCCTAATGACCTTCGGCATTTCATGTTGATTGTGTATCGCTAGTCCGTCGTCGTCGACGCTAGTTATACCTTCTTAGTGCAAGGTTGCCGTGAAGGAAAGTTGTACTCAAGATCGACTAATAATCGTTGCATCATTATCGCATGCTCTTTCGTTTATTGCATTGTAATCATGCATTCTTGTCGTGTAGCTGTCGGCTCTGAGGAAGGGGTTGATCCAACTCCCGTTCTTGAAGAAAGTGATCGTCGTGAGGAGGTTGGATCTGATCTTGGTGATTGGGTAGTCGATCCTCACTTCATCGAGCCCCAAGGCAAGCCCCGGATGCATTCAAACCCGCCCTTGTATTTCGAAAGCTTTATGATTTCATGTGATGATATAATGCATTAGGTGTAGGAGTTGTGTGCTATCCTACTTTGATGCATTTACCGTACCTTGTTACATTACCCTGTACACCTGTTTTGATTTCGAAATGCTTAGTTGCGCTTAGCCTTGCTATTAGTGTAGGTTTTGATAAATTGTTTTCAAAAGATGATAACTATACTCCCCGAAGGGAATTTATTTAAAAACCCGATGTTGCTTGTTGTTTATCCTTGTTCCGACGGGGTCAATGGTATACAACAAGAACATGATGATGAGTAACTCGAGACGTCGGTGGAGTGACTTGCATCAGGAGGGGCTATTGCCCTGGTGTAGTGTCGCCCACTTGTGTGTCGGTTAAGGACCGTCCGTTGTTTGGCGCTGGGATCATGAGGTTATTGGATAGTACTAGTCACATGCTAATGGCGGTAAGCTCCACTTGGACTATTCGTTACTAGAACGGATAGTAGCGTGTACCCATCCTACGATGCGCACCGCCGAAGTGACCGAGCGGCCGTAGTGAGGTGGGTGTCTTGTGCACCCGTTCTAGTATGGAGAAATCTAAGCGTTGAGTTGATGTATGTAAGATGTTGAGTCCCCGCATACATCGTGTGACTAGGAAGCCCCATTTGGGTATATAAAGCGATTCGAATCGCCGTGTGCTCCACGATATGGGAGCCGTGATCCGAGTCCCGGCATCGTAGTAATAATGAAAGTCCGAGTATGAGAGTTTTGAATTCGGCATATGTTTGATAAGTGATTGTTAAAGTAAGGATTGGCCTAGTCTCTTTTTTCGCAAAAGGGTGTCTTTTGATCTTGCTAAAGCCTCATCTTGATTCCTATTAGCAAAGCATTCCCGAGTCTTCTCCCCACTTTTTGGTCGGGTAAGTCTTATGGAGTACTTTTTGTACTCGGGGTTTGTTCAACCCCGTTGTGTGTGAACCGCATGGACAAGAGTGCTACGGCCCTTGTTGCATGACGGTTGTTGAAGAAGTAACTGATGAGGAGTGAATTGAGTGGCCTCAGGCGGGGGCACTTTGGTTGTGTGATATGTAATAAAGTTATATAATGATACTTCCATTTGGTTTGTAATAATAAACACTGGTTTGTATAAGTCTTGTAAAGGATTTGTAAATTAAGTTATTGTAAGTCTTCCGCTACTCCGGGTATTTGTATATGAAAACTGTTGTAATCTTTGTGATATCTCTCGTAAGTATCGATCCTGGAGTGATCGTGGTTTATCGGGGATTCACCCGACGGAACATTCTAGATTATGTGGTGCACAATTACGACCGATGAGGTCTTAGGGACAATGTCGTGCTTGTGGGCCATATAATTTAGAAGGTTACGCCATTGCATTCATAGGGCAAAAGTTTTGCCGTCACATTGAATCTTATCACACATGTATGGAGTATTAAATGTAGTTTAAAAAAATAATTAATTATATAGATTAAGATAACTTTGCAAGATGAATCTTTTAAGCCTAATTAGTTCATGATTTAACAATGTTGTGGTACAGTAAAAATTTACTAATGACGGATTAATTATACTTAAAAAAATTGTCTCATAGTTTTCTGACGAGTTCTGTAATTTGTTTTTTTATTAGTATTCGAAACCCTCTTCCGACATCCCTCCGACATTCTGATGTGATATAGGTAAAATTTTTTTTCTACACCATCCAAACACCCCCTAAACTTAAACCCCCACACCTCACCTTTGGTAGCGAAGGAACTGGATGAGAGGATAAACTGACTGACACGAGGAAATTAGTTAGTTAGGGGAATAATGGAGCAGTAATGAGCTAAAAGAATCATGTCCACATGGGACACCCACTAAACTAAATTCCCCCCCGTCGTGGCGTCGTCTCGTCTCGTGCTCTCCTCCTCCTCCTCTCTTTTTCCCTTCCTCGCACCGCTGTCTGTCTGTTTTGCTGGTTGGTTCGGTTCCCCTCCTCAGATCAGATCTCTCCTTCTCCCCCGAGACCCGAGTGGAGGAGAGGAGGCACCGCGCGACGCCGCCTCCGCCTCCCTCACCCTTCCGCTCCGGCTAGCCAACAGAGATCCCGGCCCCGCCGCCCGTCGCCATGGCGGCGGCCAACGCCCCCATCGCCATGCGCGAGGCGCTCACGGTAACACTTTCCACCCTCTCCCTCTCCCTCTCCCTCTCCTCTGCTGCAGATCTCCCTCCCTCCACTGATCCACTCACTGACCATTCGTCCCTTTGCTTGTCTGTCTGCCTGTCTCCCCGCCCTCCGCAGCTCACCAGCCTGGGCATCGCGCCGCAGTTCGTCACCTTCACCCACGTCACCATGGAGTCGGAGAAGTACATCTGCGTGCGCGAGACCTCCCCGCAGAACAGCGTCGTCATCATCGACATGGCCATGCCCATGCAGCCGCTCCGACGGCCCATCACCGCCGACTCCGCGCTCATGAACCCCAACACCAGGATCCTCGCCCTCAAAGGTTCCGACTTGCTTCTGCCTCTCTCTACCTACCTACCGCACGCAGCGCCCTCCTAGATCTAGCAGCCCGTTCGGTTCACTCACTCCACTGCGCGGGATCTCATTCTCGTCATGCCCTACCTAGCTGCTGCCCTCATGGGCTTGCGCCTGTCCTAGTCGAAGTCCTTGTTGAGTAGTCAGTCACCTCTCTAGAATTGGCCACCGATCTATGCTTCTAGTCAAATAGCAAGGCATCTGAATCTGAAGTTTGCACTAGCTGGTGCGGTCGAGTCTTTGCTTGAGATCTGTATCATAACTGTTTACAGAGTTACCTCTCTGTTTGCCTGATCTTGTGCAAGTCATCAAGAATGAACAAGGCTCCGCAAACATTATGATGGGGTGCTATAATTCTAGCTTGACATCTGTAATTTGTATAATTTATCACTGCAATTGAGTCAAGTACACTTCAGTTCAGCTTAGTATACCAGCATTATGATTCTAACAAACACTCGGTATCTATTTGTGGCATCAGTGTTGCTGCTCACATTGAGTATCTGGCTAGCTATATGTAGTTGCTTACCATGTAGTTTGAGCACAATTGAAACGATGGTAAATGTCTGCTGAAATTTTGCAGCCCAAATACCTGGAACAACACAGGATCACCTTCAAATATTTAACATTGAGGCTAAAACTAAGATCAAGTCTCATCAGATGCCAGAGCAGGTACAGTACACTTGCCAATATTGTTGCATCTTACATTTTTTTTGCCTGTCTGTCAATGAGATATACTTGAAGTAACATGTTCCATATTTTTGCTTTTCAACTGCAGGTTGTATTTTGGAAATGGATCACTCCCAAGTTGTTGGGTTTAGTAACACAAACATCTGTTTACCACTGGTCAATTGAAGGTGATTCTGAGCCCACCAAGATGTTTGATAGGACAGCTAACTTGGCAAACAATCAGATTATCAACTATCGATGTGACCCAGCGGAGAAGTGGCTTGTGCTTATTGGAATCGCTCCTGGTGCCCCAGAGGTATAATCTTACATAATTTTTGTTGCTAGTTACATCATTCTTGGTTATAGACAGATCATATGAGTGTTGGTAAACAAATATTACGGTTGCCGCCCTTCCTGCTGATTTTGTTCCAAATTCCAATCCTCTTATGATTCATAAACAGTCTCTGTAGTACTTTGAACTCAGTTTCTGTAGGTAGTAATTAGGTATCACATAATACTTTGTTGTACATGCTTATATTTTGTGCCCTCCCTTTTCACGCAACCAGAGGCCACAACTGGTGAAGGGAAATATGCAACTTTTTTCTGTTGATCAACAGCGTAGCCAGGCACTTGAAGCCCATGCAGCATCTTTTGCAACATTTAAGGTACCGTTTCATGTGATGCTTATTTTCATATATTCTTGTTTTTTTTTTTGTATTTAGTAACATACTAACCTTTCTTTTATCTAATCTGCCCAGGTTGTTGGTAATGAGAACCCATCAACCCTTATTTGTTTCGCCTCAAAGACAACTAATGCTGGACAGATCACTTCAAAGTTGCATGTTATTGAACTGGGCGCCCAGCCAGGTTTGTATTAAACAGTTTTCAAGTTGATTTTGTTTTCAGTCTTCTTAGTGCTACGTTTCAAACATCTTGTGTGGCACTGCTTATTTTGCTTTGTGGGCTTCATTTTTTTTGAAAGACATTTCAGCAAACTAGTACCATCGTTCTTACTGGTCGTTTGGTTGTAGGGAAACCTGGCTTTTCGAAGAAACAAGCCGACCTCTTCTTCCCACCAGATTTCCAGGATGATTTTCCTGTAGCTATGCAGGTGAGCATCTTGGGGACAAAAATGTGCACTTTGTAGTGTGTTTTTTTTGGGTGGAGTGGGGTGGGGGGACAAGGGAATGTGCACTTGTTAGAACATCGCATGTTGGATGTAATATGTTTTTATTTTTTTGCAGGTTTCACAAAAGTATGGGCTTATCTATGTGATTACAAAGCTTGGCCTTCTGTTCGTATATGACTTGGAAACTGCCGCAGCAGTTTACAGAAATAGAATCAGTCCAGATCCTATATTCTTGACAGCAGAATCTTCCTCTACCGGTGGATTTTATGCCATCAATAGAAGAGGGCAGGTTTTACATGCCACAGTTAATGATGCAACCGTTGTGCCTTTTGTCAGCGGTCAGGTATGATCTTTACACTTTTAGACTTCTGGGTTTACTTTCCTGATTGATGTGTTAAGTAATTTTTTTAAACACAATTCCGCTATGCAGTTGAACAACCTTGAGCTTGCTGTTAATCTTGCCAAGAGAGCTAATCTTCCTGGTGCAGAGAACTTGGTAAGCTCCGTTACAAAGATGACATGTATGGATGCATATGTTGGCTGTGTTGATTGGTTACTTATTCACCTAGTATTCCTGTACTACTTTTGGTCTGTCTCCCGTGAAGTACGTGACCCTAATTTTCTTGAGAGATCTGGAGGGACAAGCCCTAATGATTGGTGTATGATAGTTATGTGCAGCAAAACAAAAATGAGTAAAACCAATATGATCAAGAAAGGAGTCCAGTCAATCTCCAGAAAATAATTTATTCGAATGGCATATCTTGTAAAATTGCATGATTGATCAGTTCTTCTTTTCACAGCTTTTCAGTCCCAGATTTGTTTTTAGTTTGAAACACCACATACTTTCGCTGATATGGCACTGTGTTCCACCTAGAGCTTGTTATATTAGGTGTTTTTCTGTTAATGACACAGCTGCAGAAGTGCTCATGGTTTACGCCACTTGTACTTTAGTGGTACCCAAGAACTATTCGCATACACACCCAGGGATTTAAAAATGCACACACAACAGACTTCTTTTATCCCTTGTAAACAGCCTCCAAAATAGAGCTTCAAAATCATGTGCTAAGTGTTCATGATCTCTTAACAGAAACTACTTTTCATACATAAACCATTTCTCATTGCCAAACCACTTCCACTATTGTCGTTGCAGTCATGCAAGTAATGATGCTTTATTTATACTATTTGTTGAAGTTGCAGACTATGTGTGGTTAAGCTTATATGCATTAATATTGAAGGGGATTTCATGAAATTCTGAATTGTATTGCAGGTTGTGCAAAGGTTCCAGGAACTGTTTGCGCAAACAAAATACAAGGAAGCAGCTGAGTTGGCTGCAGAGTCTCCACAGGGCCTCTTGAGGACACCTGAGACTGTTGCAAAATTTCAGGTGAGTTTCTGGGACTTACATATGAAGTTTTTGAGGTTCGTGGACTTCCTTTAAATGTTCCCCCTCTGCAAGCCATATAGTGGATTCAGTGAAATATAACTACGGTGCTAGAACCTTGATAATATCATGTTTGTCTAGTTTTATGTATTTCGGAAGAGAAACCTTTGGTGCTTTTTTTTTTCTTTCTGGAATACGCAGGAGGGCTGCATATCATCGCATTAAGATAGGGAAAAAAGGAAGGCTAAAAAAGCCAATATAAAGAAAGACACCACACCACACACACTTCTAGATTTCTACTGTCACAAACGTGCCTGTTCAAAATAAGAAACGACCAAAACCACAATTACAGGAGCTTCTAACCACCATGACTAGCAGCAACCAGACCTTTGAGACCGTCAGTTTTATACTTTTAATAGATACAGATGATAAGTACTACACTTAGTTTTCTCACATGTACTCCCGCATCATGATTCATGTACAGTTAATCAACTTTCAGTCTATAGGCTGCTTTGTTTGACTGAATTATTCTTATGTTTATTAAAATTGCAGAGTGTCCCTGTGCAAGCTGGGCAAACACCTCCACTCTTGCAGTACTTTGGCACATTGCTAACTCGAGGGAAGCTCAATGCCTTCGAGTCCCTTGAGCTATCTCGACTTGTTGTCAATCAGAACAAAAAGAATCTTCTTGAAAATTGGTTGGCTGAAGACAAGCTGGAGTGCAGTGAGGAACTAGGAGATCTTGTCAAGGTAAGATGGGTGCTATGCTGTGTCTATTGATTTTATGATTTTAATGTACTATGCCAAACTACGGTCATTTGTCTTGGGTTGTCGTTAATCATTTCTTGTACCCTTTGATGTAGACTGTGGACAATGATCTTGCACTGAAAATATACATAAAGGCCAGGGCAACCCCTAAAGTTGTTGCTGCTTTTGCTGAAAGGAGGGAATTTGATAAGATTCTTATATATTCAAAGCAGGTACATTTTTTTTTGGTTTTGTTAGTGTCCTTTTTAGTTATACCTGAATTAGCTTTGAAATGTACTATTGACATTGAACTTCTATTTTTCCAGGTTGGATATACCCCAGATTATCTCTTCCTCCTCCAGACCATTTTGCGTACAGATCCACAGGTAATTGGTTATTTAAGCAAACTTGGGGCTCAATATAAGGCATTTTAGTTGGTTGGTACAAGTTTCTTTTATCCTAGAGAAATCCTTGCTTCATTGTCAATGTTATCTTCTGGACCAGGGAGCTGTCAACTTTGCACTGATGATGTCACAAATGGAGGGGGGTTGTCCAGTAGATTACAACACTATAACTGATCTCTTCCTTCAGGTATCTTTTGTATTACTATTATTATATTAAAATATTGGCTGTCTAGCAACTCTCCATATGGTCTTTTTTGTCTTTACAATGTAATTTGTTTTCATGCTTCTGCTTACATCCTTCTATTTACAGAGAAACATGATACGGGAGGCAACTGCTTTTCTGCTGGATGTTCTGAAACCAAACTTGCCAGAGCATGCTTTTCTTCAAACCAAGGTTAGTATTTGTTTGTTCATTTCAATATGGACATGTGCCTTATACGTGCTTGCTGTTTAGTTATTCAATGGCCTCTGCTGGATTGCGATATATAGGTTTTGGAGATCAACTTAGTGACTTACCCGAATGTTGCGGATGCCATTCTTGCTAATGGCATGTTCAGTCATTATGACCGCCCTCGTATTGCTCAGCTGTGTGAAAAGGCCGGATTGTACTTGCGTGCCCTCCAGGTCGGTAACCTGTGCATTGTTTTGGCTGATCTCTTTGCCTCTCTGTTAAACTAGTATCATATTTTCTGTTGCAGCATTATTCGGAGTTGCCTGATATCAAGCGCGTCATTGTAAATACCCATGCCATCGAGCCCCAGGTTTGTAGTCTTCAGTTATGTTCTTGAAATGCATCTGTCATTTCTTGTTTATTAACAACCTCCTTGCACAGGCACTTGTTGAGTTCTTTGGCACCCTTTCAAGGGAGTGGGCACTAGAGTGCATGAAGGACCTTCTACTGGTCAATCTGAGGGGGAATCTTCAAATTGTTGTGCAGGTATTCCTGCAACATTTTTATTCCTTCCTTTTGCTTCTTTTTTCTTGTTCCAGATTTATAACTTTGCTCGAACCTTTGGCACATTTGTAGGCTGCGAAAGAATACTCTGAACAGCTAGGAGTTGATGCTTGCATAAAATTATTTGAACAGTTCAAATCTTATGAGGGCCTCTACTTTTTCTTGGGATCCTATTTGAGCTCCAGGTAGTTACTCCTGATGTTGATATTTTCTTAATGTGCTATACCTCAATATCAAATTTTCTTAGCGTGGCATGCATTGATATTTAATTTTTTTACATCCAATAGTGAGGATCCAGATATCCATTTCAAATACATAGAAGCAGCTGCAAGAACTGGACAGATCAAAGAAGTTGAACGTGTAACCAGGGAGTCTAATTTCTATGATGCTGAGAAGACAAAGAACTTTTTTAATGGAAGCAAAGCTACCTGATGCCCGTCCGCTGATCAATGTTTGTGACCGCTTTTGGGTTTGTTCCAGATCTGACTCATTATCTATATACAAACAATATGCTCCGGTACATTGAGGGCTATGTACAAAAGGTATGTACATTTTGAACTCACTGTTATTTTGAGCGTCATTCTTCATCTGGCATGTCGAGCATGCGTTTGATTGTTTCTTTTATCTGGTATGTAGGTGAATCCTGGTAATGCTCCCTTGGTAGTTGGGCAACTTCTGGATGATGAATGCCCTGAAGATTTCATCAAGGGTTTGATTCTCTCTGTTCGTTTCTCTCCTTCCTGTTGAGCCACTAGTTGATGAATGTGAGAAGAGGTTTGAATTCTTTGTTCCTCTAGTCTAGTCCAAAGTGACAAGTTTCACATTCCCCTTTTAAGTGCCACAACTGTTTGAATATGTGAATCAGGAACCGCCTACGGTTGCTTACTCAATTCTTGGAGCATCTAGTGAGTGAGGGGAGCCAAGATGTGCATGTCCACAATGCCCTTGGGAAAATCATCATCGACAGCAACAATAACCCTGAGCATTTCCTTACTACCAACCCGTTTTATGACTCCCGTGTTGTGGGCAAATACTGTGAAAAGCGAGATCCTACACTTGCAGTTGTTGCTTATAGACGTGGACAATGTGACGATGAACTTATTAATGTCACAAACAAAAACTCGTTGTTCAAGCTACAAGCTAGGTATACAATTATTTTTGGTCTTGTTACTGATGCCAATGTGTGTGTTCTTATATTGAGCAATGGCTTACGCATTCATGTCTCAAATTTGAAATTTCAGATATGTGGTTGAGAGAATGGATGGTGATCTTTGGGATAAAGTTCTTCAGCCTGAGAATGAATATAGAAGACAACTCATTGACCAAGTGGTTTCGACCGCATTGCCTGAAAGCAAGAGCCCTGAGCAAGTCTCTGCTGCTGTTAAGGCTTTCATGACAGCTGACCTTCCACACGAATTGATTGAGCTTCTTGAAAAGATTGTTCTTCAGAATTCCGCATTCAGTGGAAACTTTAACCTGCAGAACCTGCTCATCTTGACTGCCATCAAGGCAGATCCATCCAGAGTCATGGACTATGTTAACAGACTAGACAACTTTGATGGGCCTGCTGTTGGAGAAGTTGCTGTGGAGGCACAACTGTATGAGGAGGCTTTTGCTATATTCAAGAAGTTTAACTTAAATGTGCAAGCTGTCAATGTTCTCTTGGACAACATCCGAAGCATAGAAAGAGCTGAAGAGTTTGCCTTCCGTGTTGAAGAAGATGCTGTTTGGAGCCAGGTTGCCAAAGCCCAGTTACGTGAAGGTTTGGTCAGCGAAGCAATCGAATCCTTCATTCGCGCAGATGACGCAGCACATTTCCTTGATGTCATCCGTGCTGCCGAGGAAGCAAATGTGTATGATGATTTAGTGAAGTACCTTCTGATGGTAAGACAAAAGGCACGGGAGCCCAAAGTTGATGGAGAACTCATCTTTGCATATGCTAAGATTGACAGACTCAGTGACATTGAAGAGTTCATACTTATGCCAAATGTTGCCAACCTTCAAAATGTTGGTGACCGTCTGTATGAGGAAGAACTATATGAAGCTGCAAAGATCATATACGCTTTCATCTCAAACTGGGCTAAGCTGGCTGTTACCTTGGTTAAGCTGAAGCAGTTCCAAGGTGCTGTAGATGCTGCTCGCAAGGCTAACAGTGCTAAAACATGGAAGGAGGTTTGCTTTGCTTGTGTTGATGCCGAGGAGTTCCGTCTAGCACAAATATGTGGTCTCAACATTATTGTTCAGGTATACAAGTAGGAGCACATACTTGATTTTTTTCCACTTCTTGTCACTGCTTTATAACAAAGCTTCTATGATCTATCTTCCTCACAAACCTGCTTTTGTATTTTTGTTTAGGTTGATGACTTGGAAGAAGTCAGTGAATACTACCAGAATAGAGGATGCTTCAATGAACTTATTGCACTTATGGAGAGTGGTCTTGGACTTGAACGTGCACACATGGGCATCTTCACAGAATTGGGAGTTCTATATGCTAGATACCGCCCTGAGAAGCTTATGGAGCACATCAAACTTTTCTCCACCCGTCTCAATATTCCTAAGCTTATCCGGGCTTGTGATGAACAGCAGCACTGGAAAGAACTTACCTACCTGTACATACAGTATGATGAATTTGACAACGCTGCCACTACTATTATGAACCACTCTCCAGATGCGTGGGATCATATGCAATTCAAGGATGTCTGCGTTAAAGTTGCAAATGTCGAGCTATATTACAAGGCAGTTCACTTCTATTTGCAAGAGCATCCTGATCTCATCAATGATATGCTAAATGTGCTTGCACTTCGGTTAGATCATACCCGAGTTGTAGACATAATGCGCAAGGTTAGCATCTGAATGAAAATTAATTTCCATAGTGCACTTAGAATAGAAGCCCTGTTTCAGCCCATTCCAAAATTCTGATTGTCTTGTTGCTCTTTGGACAGGCTGGTCAGTTGCATCTGGTGAAACCATATATGGTTGCAGTTCAGAGTAACAATGTCTCTGCTGTGAATGAAGCCTTGAATGAGCTGTATGTTGAAGAGGAAGACTACGAGAGACTCCGTGAATCAGTTGACATGCATGACAACTTTGACCAGATAGGTCTTGCCCAGAAGGTAAACAAGAGGCAGATAATCATGCAATGCCTATTGTTACTGGTTTTGATTTAATAACCTGTGCTCATTTCTTTGTGCAGCTTGAGAAGCATGAATTGCTAGAGATGAGGAGGATTGCTGCCTACATTTACAAGAAGGCTGGCAGGTGGAAGCAATCCATTGCTCTATCAAAGAAAGATAACATGTACAAGGATTGCATGGAGACATGCTCACAATCTGGTGACCGTGAACTGTCAGAGGACTTGCTTGTCTATTTCATTGAGCAGGTTCGGTTCAAACCCATTCTATTGACTGATGGCATGAGACTAGTGATAAGCTAATTCAATACTATGCACCATAAGGTTAGTCTGTGTACTTGGCATTGCATTCTGATTAGTAAACATATCCAATCATGTAACACAGGGTAAGAAAGAATGCTTTGCTTCTTGCCTCTTCATTTGCTATGACCTGATCCGCCGGATGTTGCTCTTGAGCTTGCATGGATGAACAACATGCTAGACTTTGCCTTCCCATACCTGTTGCAGGTACCTTATTTCTGTCCACATCTGTGCTTATGTTTATTTACATGCAATTTGGTATAGTAATATCCATGCTGTGTGTGCAGTTCATTCGTGAATACACTAGTAAGGTGGATGATTTAGTGAAGGACAAAATCGAGTCGCAGAAGGAAGAAAGAGCCAAAGAGAAGGAGGAGAAAGATCTTGTGGCTCAGCAGGTAACCTAAAACTGTTCTCACATGTTTTGTTTGTGTAATCAATCATCTCATGCTGAGGTATTGACATGACAAGTTGCATTCCCTTGTGCTGTGCAGAACATGTATGCCCAACTGCTTCCTCTTGCTTTGCCCGCGCCACCAATTCCTGGCATGGGTGGTCCACCACCTCCGATGGGTGGGATGGGCATGCCTCCAATGGGTGGAATGGGTATGCCGCCAATGGGCCCTGGTCCGATGCCAGCATTTGGGATGCCACCGATGGGAAGCTACTGAGTTGTTTTTGCAGAGAGCTTAGATGATCTGAATTGTTCCAGGTGTAAGCAAAAGTGGAACTTCTTTGGAGTTGTAGATGGTTACAGTTTGGCATTAATATTCTTTATGGTACCAGGAACATTTTGTTGAGTTAAATCTTAGCCTGAGTTTGAGGATTCAATCTGTTATACCGTGCGATGGGATAGCATGAGAATGGGGATGTAGGTTGGTTGAGCATGAGCTGTTGAAAGCTGGTACCATTTGTATAGTGTGATAAAATCTTTGTACACATTTTGATTGTATTAATACTTGTCGGAACAGTGCAGGACAAACAAATACGAGCCTTTTACTTGTGTGCCATTAAAAAAGTTGTAATCTCGTTGAAGGCACTAAAAAATTCAATCTATCAGCAGCATACAAGTTTGAAGAAATTCTCTCTCAAGCCATTCTGTCTATGCTCCGCTTATTTTTTGATGTTTGAAACATTTGATACTAGTAGGATGTCCTGCTGTCGTCTTGGTACAAAGTAAAAATATAAAGAATTTATAATGGTCGAAATTAGAAATACTCCCTCCGGATACTTTTTGAAGTAAAAATGTAAAGAATTTATAATGAATATAGTTAAATTTATGAACTATGAAATAATAGTATATATGAACAATTTTTTGAATAAGGTCAGTGGTCAAACAGGTCGAAAAAGGTTGTATCTATTGACATGGTATAGATTATTTGAATGTAGTAGCATCACCCAAATCTCATCTATATAGATTATTTTGGGATCACCTAAATCTCATCATGTAATAATCTATGTGATATGTAGTTTTTCTAGTTTTTTTTACAAACGGGTTTTTCTTAGAAATGGTTTAAATTTTTGTAAAAAATTATCGAAATATATTTATATGAGGTCTTGTTTTGAAGAGTTTATTGGAGGAACACCATGGTGCAATTGGATTTTAATTACGATACTTGGTTTAGGTCTTTACGATTTTTTTTTCTATTTCAAAAGAAATAGCTAGTGAAAAATAAATGAGAGTTTTAGTGGAGGTAACTCATCCGATGATGTCACCGACATCATTCTTGAGCTCTCAAACCAATCGGGATCAAGAGAATAGGCTAGCGAGGGGTTTAAACATATAGGAGTTATAGATGTGGGTCCGGTCGGTGTAAATGTCCTAAATACATTTAGTCTTAATTCTTTCTCTCTCGTCCACACCCACTTACAGGTGAACCCCGCCCGTCGGGTCCATCCTCAACAACTAGCCTATCCTTTCCTTTTTTCTAATTTCTCGTTTCTGTCTCCAACCGGATGGAGGAGACTCGTGTAGGCCTCCTGGCGGGCGCACCGGCCCTGGTGTGGGCACTCTTGAGTCTCGACTGCCCGACATGGAGCGGGGGCGCACCAGCCCCGCGAAGTCTCGACTTTCGACATGGAGCGGGGCGCACCAGCCCGGCCCTCCTGGAGTTCATGCGCGAGCCCCGGCGCTTGCGGTGCTGCTCCCCAGCGTCTTGGCGTTCTGGCGTTCCAAGGCGCGAGCGACGGTGTCGGGCGTGTCCATCTCCGCAGCGAGCACGGGCGGGCGTTCGCTCGCCGCAGGGCGATGGCGCTGATTGTGAGAAGTAGCGCAGCTTCCGGGAGCTAAGCTCGCGGCCGAGGTGCGGTGCTTGCCGTGTTTTGGAGTAAATGAGCTTCGGTGGCGTGGCACACGGCGGGCATGGCGAACGCTGCGGCGGATGGCGCTGGGCGGGCGCAGCGCTTCGCGCTGCTTCGCCGCAGTGGCCGAACGCGGGCGACAGTGCGGAACGGGCGTAAGCGCCACGCGGGCGCGCTTTAACCAAGCGCTGGCGCGCGCAGGGGCGCCGGGACGGTTGGCGCGGCGAAGCGTGGCAAGGGCGCGGCGCGCAAGGCGCCGGCTTCGTCATGTGACGATCCTAACGAGAGGGATGGCCGGAGGTTGAAGATGACCGACGCCGTGGGGTCTCGAGAAAGGAGATGGCGAGACCCGACTATCTGTTAATCGAGGGCATTTGATTTTTTTCCATCATAGTTTGACACCGTTAAGTAGAGAAATGGACGGAATGACTTGAGAGAAAAATTCTCCGAACTTGACGCCGGCGATAGATCGAACTTTTCAGTGGCTTGAGCGAGATTACCATCTTTTTAATGACACATGTAAAAGCCTCAATAAATATGTTTTGGGACCTGTTGATTTCAATCGTTAAATATGTTATTTTTGAAGTTAATACCTAGGGGTTCGACAGAGGAGAGCACCTGCCGCCTCCGCATCTCTCTACCTCTCCCTTCGATTCGGTTGCGACACCGCCGTCTTTCCCTCTACTGGTGGAGCTCAACGCCTTGGCTTTCCATGGCGTCCGTGTTTAGTAAGTCTTGTGGCGCGCCAGGTCAGCCAGAGTCACTCCCATTTCTGTTTCTTACTCCCGTTCTTCCTTCTTCTGATAGACCTAGGGTTGAATCATGATTTTAATCTGAGATCTCTCTGGATCTAAATCTGGTTGTCAATGCGGTCAAGTTCTGGTAGTCCCAGCTTGTATTGCGATCCGATCCATAAATGTTGTTTGATCTAAATCGAATTGTGTCGAGTCTGGTGTCACGCGTTTGATGCAGCCAGTTCTGTTAGTTGTAGTCTTTTGATCTGATCCATATATGTTGCTTGATCTGAATCTAAAATATCTCTCAATCTGGTTGGCATGCTTATGGTGGTCATGTTTGAGGTTCCGTTTTATATTTGGTCGTCCCTGGATATTTATTAGATCAACTTTTATATGGAATTTTTATTGGATCAAAATCAGCGTGGAGAAATACGAAGTTATGAGGTTTGCTGTGAACATATGATCTATATTTATTTATATTTCTACTGTAATTTTTTTCGCATAACTGATGCTTAACCTTTTTTTTCAGGTGCTCTCTGTGTCTAAGGATGGATCAGGAAATTCGGGTGCTCTCTTTGCCCCAAGGTTTCCGCACAAGGTATACAATCTGTTATTATATCTGAAATCTGATTCTAACCGCTTAATTTCCAATACTCTTATAAATTCCAATACTCTTGTAAATTCCAATACTCTTCTCCTATGTTGTAATTTCTGTAAATTTATATTCAAAGTTTTGCAAATGCCTATTCTTGTTTTACTGCACATGTGTATTAGAAATTAAAATGTGTTTTTTAGCTTTTATCGACTTAAATATGTGTGTCCCACGCACCAACGGGTCTCTCCGAGGCGAGAGCCACGCGGGTATTGGAAATTAACCCTCTCTTGTCCCCCTAAACGGCGACGAGCCCAGGAGGAAGCTTGTCGCCGCCACCGATCACCAATGGCGGCCCCGCTCCTCCGTCGTCTAGGGAAGCTAGGGGATCGTGATGCTTCCAGTGCGTGCCGAATCTCCCCCGCCGCCCTCTCCTTTCTCCTTTTAATGTTGCGTTCGCATTTGTGGTGTCGATCCTCTCCTTTCTCCTTTTAATGTTGTGTTCGCATTTGCGGTGTCGATTGATCCGTAGCAAGGTAGCAGGGGGGTATGGATCATGGGGTGGATCCGTCCACGCGACGAACGGCGGCGGGGCAGCGGGCGGCGTGGCTCGCCGACGCCGGGCCGCCTCGTAGAGGAGAGGTACGAGATGGTGGCGGGGGTAGCAGGCAGCGCGGCTCTAGCCAACGCAGGGGCCGCCTCGGGGCTCGGTAGGCTTGGCGTGTGTGGCCGCGTAGTGGGTGAGGCGCGTTTGTGCACTGGGACCGACTGCTTTGATTAATTCGTTTCGTCATCTAGAGCCGGATGGGCATACATGCTTTGATTAGTTCGTTTCCTCATATAGAGCAGGATGTGCATGCATGATGCTAGCTCGGCCACCAATAAAACAGTGTAAACTAGGAAGCTTAATCTAGAGTTGTATGGCTCATGTTCTATTTCTATACAGATCGTTTATAAGAGCATCTCTTCCTATAGTAAGAAGAAGTATGGTGAACAGAGCACACTTAACAAGCTCAGCGCATTTGCTAAGAAGAATTGGAAGAGAATCAACAAGACTTAAGAAAGGCATTGAGACGCTGAAACATACTTGGATGTTGGTTTTAGTGCCAATCGAATGGGTGGGAGATTGGATTCTCTACAATTATGAATATGAGGACATAGCTTATGATGTACATGGGTGTGTAGTTTTAAATATGTGGTAGATCTACCTTGTTAAACCCAAAATGAAGAGAATATGAGTAAGTGCCCTAAAAAGTTTGGATGGCATCCTCAAGTGGAAGGACGGCAAAAAAATATTTGAGAAAAGCCTAAATATAAGAGCAAGGAATGTCTAGACATGATAAAGATATGAGAGAATGGTTCGGGGTCATAAGTGAGATGGGAATTCCCGTATCTTTATCCCATGGGCTCAATTTATAGTGGAATCAGCAGGAAGCAATCTTCCTCCCATCCCTCTATTAGTGTAGAAATTACAAACATGCTAAGTGAAAGGTCCTTGTTTGTTTTGGTAATTGAGTGACAACCTATGTAGACTAATAGTGCTTATGTGAGATCCCAAGCAGGAATTAGTCAATAGGTAATGAAGAAGCTTAATTGCATCATTGCATGATACATGACAAGACATGGAGTCATGTGGCTAAATGGAGAATATTAAGACAAGACTTGGCTTTGATGGACCAATTGCAATGGTGAAGGGCAAGTTGGAGGCTTTGAAGCCATTGGTATGGAGTGTCGGGAGGCTTGAGCAAAAAACTTTGTACCGAAGGACCAAAGCAATAGTGAAGAGCAAGTGAGGTCAAGATTGATGGACCAAAAAGCCATGTGACGATATGAAATGGATCATATCATTCATGTGGAGTGTTGGTGAATGTGTTGCATCGACACCAAGGGAGATGGAATGGAAAGCACAAGGCAAAGGTATAATCTGGGGCTTTTCTATTTTACCGGTCATAGGTGTGTGGAGAAGTTGATGACCGAATTTAGGATAGATGGCCGTACTATCAAGAGGGCTGAAAGGTCCTAAATGTCTAGAGGAGGGTGAATATGCTATAAAAATTTCTTGCAAAGCCACTAAGCACACCGGTTAGTAATTTAAACGCGGCGAAGCAAATATTGCGCTATCCTACTTGAGGGTTTGCAAGCCATCTACAAATTCTAGCAATCCTAATATACTAGAGCACACTAGCAACCTAGCAACACCCTAATACACTACTTGCTTGAATGTAAAGGAGAGGAAACCAGTGGTGCAAACTTTGGCTTCGAGATGATGACCAATCACCGCCTTGTCAATTCAATAAAACCCAAAGAGATGACATAATAGAGAAATCCAAGTTGATCTCGAAGGATCAAACCACAAGTGAATACCAAGGGAGATGATTTTTGTCCCGAGGTTCACGTGTTTGCTGGCATGCTACTCCCCCGTTGTGTCGACCACACACTTGGTAGTTCAGTGGCTAATTGGCGTCACAAGCCAAGCCCTCACCGGGCACCACAAGAACTCGCACGAAGTGAGGATAGCTCAATGACACAAGATTCCACTAAGGATTCCTTTCACGACTCCCGCAGGGTAGGATCAAGACCTGTAACACCCTAAAATTTGCATTTCTTAAAATAGAGTTAATTTGGTTTAATTATGTATTTTTGTGCTCATGAGAATATTGGAAAATAATTTTTTTATGAAATTAAGATTTATCATAAGGTAGAAACGTGTTTGAGCACACGTCTTTGCATTTGATTTATCGGGATGAGTGGTTTTGAACCAAAATTCAAAACTGAATTCAAATTGTTTTAGAAATTGCTTTGAAAATAAAAGGAAAAATTAAAGAAAACAAAACAAAACTCTCATTTCCTTTCTCCCTCTCTCGGCTTTTGGCATGCTACCCGAACCCGCAGCACACAACTCCTGCTCCCTCCATTTCCTACGCAAGCTCGAGCCCAGCATGACCAGCATGAGGGCAAAGCCCAAGCAGCGCCCCCTTCCAGTTCAGCGTCTTGTCTCACTTAGCTCCAGCCATGCCGTTGACAGGAGAAGAACTGATCCCCGGTTTCTCGGGATTTCACGTGTGGGGATCGTCCGCCGCCGCTCAAGCTGACGCCCTTGGTTTTCCTATATCCTCGACGACCCAACGCGACTCGCCGCGCGCCTTGGTTTCAATCTCGCCGAGAAGAAATCGGATCCGCCGCCGCCGCGCCGACGACCGCGACCCTCGGGTCTCCAAAAAATCATTCGCCGAGCCGGAGCCTCGCCTTGCCGGAGTCTGCCGCCGTCCCGACGAGCTGTACGTCGTCGTCTTCGTTCGATCTCTGTCGTAGAGAAAACCCCGGATCGAGTGAGTTCGCCAATTTCCGCTGCCTTGTTGACATCTACTCGTATATATAGCCAGGCAAGATATATCATCCACGTACGCTGCCGTTCGTAGTTGTTTCATTGGTAAGCATCTATCTGCTTGCATTAATTGAACACCCTTGCTCTCCGCTCTGTCGTTCGTGAGCACTTCTCCCTAGTGTTTCTTATTCACTGCTGGTACGGGTGAGAAACCTTCAAATTTCTTGTTTTTCTTGTTTCCAGTTTCTCTTCTTCCATGCATGCGTCACAGTACAGCTGACCATAGCCCTGGTTATGCATGTGCATGCTCAAACAGAGTCGCTGCCAATCGCCAATTCCACGTGCTGCTCTGGCGAGACCATCATCATCTATAATCAAAAACTTTGAACCACCATCAGCTAGCTCCGTTGTTGAGTTATACAAGTAGATCTCATCCACGTTACTTGAGTGGCCAAAGAACAACAGGCTCTTAATACGTATCTACTTTTCTTCTATAGTTTCTACGGCTTTAACCGTTCATCGTTTATTGGTTTAGATTCCGTTTTGTTGGTCTATTCAACTTGCGTTAGATTCGTAATCGACGTAATCTACATGTTAGTAGCCATGTTTATTATATAATTTAATTTAAAATTAAATATTAATTCGATGCATCTATATGCAATTGGTTTTCCAATTAACAATCAAATATCTCAGTCTTTTCTAAATATAAAATAATTTGTTTTATCTTAGTTTTCCAAGACAAATCTATTTTGACTAATTTAATTTGAATATTTCTCAAAGTATCTTATAACTATTTTTTTGTTAAAATAAAAGGTAGCTTGTAGTTATCTTTTTTCTCTTGAAAGTAAATTCTTCGATAGCCATATCTTGTTCACCGTACCTCCAATTAGCGTGATCCACGATCCGTGTCTGTTTGTTCAGTAGCAACGTGTAGATTAGTTTTTAAATGTTTTCATTGGATGATGTATTGTTCTAATCTACTATGTTTGCTATGCATGTCTGTTTGGATCTTTGGTGTGGTGTTTATGATTATGTCCAGTTGGTGAGTTTTACATGGTGATCAAGGAGCGCATCAGGAGCAAGTCTTTTGAAGAATAAGAGCTACAAGAAAGGATCTGAGATTAAGGCAAGTATAGTATGGGTTTTCCTTGCATCTATTCACCTTTAAATCATGATAATCATATGCATGTGTCTCCTTGATTGCCATTAAGGATTTTCTAGTGTTGATATCTTATACCTTGATAAACATGGGATACTTGCATATGGGTAGAATACTTTGCTAGTGCTTATACAATGAAAGATGAAAGATGATTTAAGTTTGATTAATGACTATATGCAATGATGATTAAAACCTGCTTTTTAGCAACTTGGTTACAGGGCAAAATAGCTCTTGGTTTTTTACTCGCTGCTCTTGGCCCTCCCTAAAAACTTATCTGTTGGCAAAAGCTGGGACTGACAGTATAACCGTGAGGGCTACATGGCTCTGGCTTTAGTTAAGTATGAAGACCTTTTCTAGCTTGTTAGTGGTTACCGGAAGGCGCAAAAAAATAGGCCTAGGTTGCATAATGGTTTCTCATGTCTCTTAGGGTGTGCTTTAGGGTAGGTCTGCAATAAATAATGAGCAAAAGTCCTGTGTCCCCATTCAGTAATAGCCAGTGAAAGCCAAGCATTGATTTTTTTTTTTTCAGCAAGCAGATGCAGCAGCCTGACAGCAGTGAAAATTAGACGTCTATCTATATAATCGCACCAGGCACTAACAGATTTGGCACCTGCCATTGAGCTACATACATGCATTCGAGTTGAGAAAACTGAAACCAAACATGCAATCGCTTTAGGTTGGGTTCTACTAGCTGACATGAAGCTAGCATCTCCAGCTAAAGAAAGCTTTTCAGCAGGACCAGCAGGGCAATTGCATTGGGTCCTCCCATCCAGTCCCAAAAAATCAAAGGCCAAATGATACCGGCCGGATCGGAGACACCAGCTTTGGCACACATACGTAATTCCAACTCCAACTGCAATTGTAATGCATGCGCTCGACGATTGCTCGTCGTAGCTACCTAGGTAGCCTTATTTTTTTCCAAATAAATGTGGTAAGCTCCAACCAATTCTTTTCGTGCTTCCTTTGTCCACCTCCGCTCGATCCTCCGCTCCGGCCGCCGCCGGCGGCCTGCTCCGATCTGATCCCTCTTCCTTCCCTACATACATACTGTGCGTACCTCCTACCTAGTAACTGCAACTGCAACAATGGCCGCGCGAGGGGCAGCAGCGGGGATTCGATCTCTCACGATCAAGCTGATGCTGCCGCCCTATCATCCTCGACTCCGTGGCCATGGCCGCCCTGGCGGCCGCCCCCTATCCCAACAACTACAACTACTGCTTCTTCTTCCTCTCGCAGCCGCCGCCAACCAGCAATCCAGGTATATATATCCCACAAATTAATATTAAAGCTCCATCTGCAATGCTCTTGTTCATTTAATACAATTTTGTTATATATGCTACGTTCATTCAAAGACCGTACCTTACTCGGAACAAGGACAATGTTCCGATTGAAATATGATGATTGCTTGCTAAGATATTCTGGCTTGTATTTGTGTTTTTCAGTGAGAAGGACAGTTTTACACGAATGCTAAAGGATCAACTCATAAAACACACATTCGATGCTTATTTCATTTTGATGATCAGTGGAACACTCTCTTGTTGGATTGTGCCCAAAATTGATCGATTGGGGAACAGAGTACGTAGATGCTGTGGAAGAAAACATTAATAAACTCAAAAGACAAGAGTTCGAGAGGATAATACTACATATTGAAGCTGATGTTGAAGCTGATGAAAGGGGTAAAGCCAAAAAATTTTTGAAGCCCAGTGCCAATAAGCTCCGGTCTTTACTTTAATTTGCACGCCCTCTCTTTTTTGAGCGAATCAGTAGGGAAATTCCCTACCTTTTTTTTTGATTTTCAATTAAATGAAAGAATGGGTCTATACAGAAAAGTTACAAGGCAACAATGCCCAAGAATAAAAAGAGAAAATTGCACATTATAGTTGTCTCTCCATAAATTAATGCTATTACTTCTACTAGTCTTGGCCTTGATGCAAACCAAGCCAAGTTCTTCTTTGAAGTCTCTTTTCCAGGTGTTGAGATTGACCTGGCCGTTGTCAAAAATGACCCTGTTTCTTGTGGTCCATATTATCCAACAGGATGTTAGCATGATTTCCCTGAAGATGGGGTTTCCAAAAGATCTTCTTGCATCTATAATCATGTCCAAGGGGGGGAGATTAGTGTTCCAGCTGATGTGGGTAGAACTCCAGCACTGTTTACTAAAAGGGCACTGAAAAATCAGATGGAAATTCGATTCTTCCACCCCTGAGTTGCACAAGACACAGTTGTAGTCATCAATTATCATGTTCTTCCTTTTGAGCATGCCTCTGGTGTTGACTCTGTCTATCAATAGTAACCAAAAGAAGAATTTGTGTTTTCCAAGGTTGCTGGAACCCCACATCCATTTGAAAAGGGGTGATGCATTGGAGTTACCAATAAGGACCTGATAGCTCCATTTATCCTTGACATTGTCATCCCATGTTCTTGCTGAAAGCAAATCCTGAACATTCTCCAATTGATCAGCAGCCTGAACTGAGAGTGGCAAGCTGAAAAGTCTATGTGCCTCCTCACTGATAAAAAGGTTGATGCTGCACTTTGGTTTTTTAGAGAATGAAAAGAGCTGAGGGTACAAATCTATGAGTAAGG
>JADLZL010003756.1:0-12756 GCA_015844335.1 Chrysopogon serrulatus
GTGTGCTAAATACTTGCATGGCGAGTGATTTTTGCACTTATGCTTATAAATTGGACGGTTCCTTGCTCAGTATGTACCGCATCGCAGCAAGGTTTAGCAGTATCAGCGTCACATGTGTATTTAAAACAAAAAGCATTTGGTTTCACTGAATTTTTAAACTTATAGATCTATAAGTCTTTTTGATAAAAATCTTATTTGTAAATTAAGAGTGTGCCAGTGGTCATATCCTTTATGCCCACTCAGGACACTAGGTGGCTATTTAAGTACCGGACGGGGCTTGCATCATATTTTCTTTTTCATCGCTGCCCATGCAAAGAAGGTAATTGTAGGGCTGGGTGCTCATTCGCTTGAATGGTAATGTATGGTTCTAAAAAGCCTCTACCGTAAGTGTGAGTTGTGAGAGCATGGTCGCCCAACCGGCGATCTAGGGAGTGCAGTGTGATGCCGAAGTACTTACATATCGAAAACCATGTATTTTACCAAGGTGTTTAATTGTGGGTTGTGCCGCCTCGCTGAGACGATGTCAGCCAAGTGAGGACGAGGATCGGGAGTTGTACTCAGCATGTGCATGTATTTGGGAATGCACGGCATGTGTGAGTATTTAATCTTTACATTCCTCGCAATGCATTATATTCATACCGTTGGGATGGGTCGAAGTGGATTTTCCGCAGACATACAGTTGATTCGTAGAACGCTTAGTTGGCGCGCTATGAGAGAACGCTAGGCGCCACCGCTTATACCGCTTAGAAGTTATTTTGTTAAGTTTGTGAGAACGTAAGATACGCGGCATACATCATGTCTGCTTTCATATCTCTATGCCATTGCATTTATCTTTCCCTTTATAAATTGATTATTCAAGTTAAATATTTGATAATTAATCACTTGTCTCACTGCGGTAAATTTCAACAGATGGCCCGCGGTACGAAGCTAAACCCGCCAAGCAAGTCCACAGTGTGGCACTTCGCGGGATAGCTGTAGCTCCTCGCACAAGCTATCGAGAGGATCACTTTCTAGGGAGTTTGGTATGCCCACACTCCTCCTCGAGGGTACTTAGCCAAGTGTTGGCTAGTTGCAGGAGCAAGAGGCCCTCGCTTATTCTTGGGTGACCGAGGAGCCTGTCAACAGTGAGATGATATGGCATACGCGAGGTGACGCGCCTCTCCACCGACCGCAGGACCTTCGAATGGGAAGGTTGATGCGCTCCGTGAGCATCATCACGCGGTCACCGGCCAGAGGGTACTAGCAGTAGCCGCATTCTCGTCTTGGCGCGACTATCATCATGAGGACCGCTTTCCACTCAGCGGCAGCAGGCTCAGCGTAAGTCTTCTTCCGAGGGCGATCCCGGATGCAAAACTTTGGGAGCACGCTCAACATGTCTCTTCAATCGGGCCTCGATAGATGAGATTGAGGGTAGCGGCCAACGCCGCTATGAGTGCGATGGCTACGCTATGGCGATGCACTTTTGAGTGATGCCACCTGGGCAGCCTATGTACAAAGCGTGGGTGACCTGAACAAGGAGATGCGCAAAAGAGGCGTATTTCTGGCGATGAAGAAAAAGGCACTCGATCATGCTTCCGGTAGACTTGAGGTTACAGGGCCGGACCTCATCACGGGCCAATGTGGATGATGACACCTTAGCCGTAGAGTAGGCCGCGTATTGCAGAGAGAGCGCTTTCAGCTCACCGGCATACAAGCATGCGTTGCACGCTTTGGAGGAGAGTGAGAGAAACAAATGCACCGGCAGACGCTTGTATGGTGGTGGAATGTGAATGAAGCCCTGCGACGAGGCCCATTATAGCTAGGCATTTACTCTCTCGAAAAGGGATTACTACATCGAAAGCACCGACGAGTGAGTGCCTCACCACATTGACACATCCAGCTCTCCACTCCATACCACCAGCCTTTGAGCCGCAGAGATGGAGCCCGGAGACGCCGGGCCGGCCGACGGTGAGGAGTGAGGACGCGCTGACCTTCCACTCTCAAGACCGCGACCCGCACTGGCCGAGATTTCGACGTTCTCGACGCTGTCCGGACGAGAGCGTTTAGGCACGAAGTAGGCTAAGTAGCTCTTTCACTCTCGGCTAGTCTTAGATACGCCTTTTGCTTCTTTTGTTGTGTAGTCATGCAACCTCGGTATGAGATGCGAGACTCATGTGTTGGATCTTCATGTATGTGGTGATGCGTAATGCCTAAAGTCCAAAGTTGCATGTATGCGGCAATTTTGGATGTTGTATGCCATCGGATAATGCTCTTAAGTAATATGATTAGTGATGTTATGAATTGTGGGAAATGAATCTTTTGTGCCTTTGTGTTGTTGAATGAATTTATTTTCTTCCAATAATTCATTGGTATAACTACTACATTCTCGGGCTATCGCCGCAACATCACCTAATAATTGCTTGTTGCCGAAATATGCAGATGGTGGGAACACGCCGCACCAAGCAAGTGGCAATGGACATGAGGCACTACCGCTAGTGGGAGGCATGAAAGGAGACGGGCAATGGAGGAAACGGAGGCACCCGTGGAAACTCCTGCACAGATCTACCACCACCACTCACTCCCCCACCGTTGGACCAAGTGAATGCTTGTTTCAAAAGAGTTTAGCAGTCGCCAACATGGAGGCCACATTTGCGCGATATTGCGGCCAACACTAGCCACGGAGGCCATCGCAGGTCAGGGTCCGCCAACCAATACAAAGCACTTTCAAGCATTTTCTCGACACCGACCTACCTCAAAAGTTCTTGCAAGCGAAAAGAACCTCTCGCCAAGCCCTTTGAATGGATTAACACCATGGAAGATAAGTTCCGTCTCTCTTCGTATGACCGGACCTCCGGTTGCTGGAGTATAGCTCATCACCCCCTGCGGCTACCGAATTGGTGGTTCTAATGCGTACCAAATTCCCAAACCCAACACTCCTATCACATGGGACCACCACTGGCAAGTTCCGCATGCACCTATGTTCCCCCGGGAAGGATTGTTATGAAAGTATTTCCAGTTTATGAAGCTTAATGTGGCAACAAAACTATGACCGAGTACCACCCATGAGTTCAACAACTTGTCCCGCTATGCTCCCTCGGCTATGTTGATACCGAAGAGAAGAAGATTGCCGCTTTCAAGAGAGGCCTCAACACAAAATGGCAAAGACAATGGGCATCAACCGCAAAGTATGACATTCAATGAGTCAAGTTAGTGACTGCCCGACTGCAGAGAACACAACAACCTTCACACTCGCGCTTTGAAGAATCGCAGAGAGAGGCTTCGGGCGTGGTCTTCTAGTACAGTAGCTCCTATGGCAAACCGCCCACAGATCGCCCCTCCCAAGACAAGGCTCTAGGTTTCGAGCACCAACCCAAGCGAGGAACCCCACCGCCCACCCACCCCCTCGAAGAACTAGAGGGCGCATATGCCCTCCTACACCGCAAGCTCGCGCTCAAGACATGTGGCTCCACGTGCCAGCAAAGATCCGTACCGTGAGGGCCTCCCATGCTTCAACCGCAGAACCAAAGTGAAGTGTACCTGCTGGCACGCCCTATCCCAAGAAGCGTACTACCTACCAAGCTCGAGTGCATCATACAACGGTAGATGAGATCCCCGAAGGGGAACCGCCACGCTGGTAATTCTTATCAACCAACACCCCCGCAGCTTGTTTTGTTTGGATTCCCCGATCATCGCATTCTTTCATGAGTCAAGCATATGCATGGTCACATGAGTTAGAGCTTAAGCAACTAGAGTTTGATATCAGAGGTTCCGCCGGCAAGTGAAGTCATATCTAATCGCTTGCTTGAGGGAGCAACCCCTACGCATGGGCGCTAGTGCTATAGAGTTAATTTTGGTAGTCATGCCCGGTTTAACATTGATGTTATCTTGGGAAATGAATTGATGAAGGATAAGCAAGTAGTCATTGACACGTGGAATAGAATACCAACCCTCGGCGATCCTAGGGGGTGATGGCACTTTCCAAGTGCTATTGCCTCGGTAAAGCGCACATATCCAAGTTAACCCATGCTATTCAAGCTTCTTCCCTTTTCTGAGATCCTGGTTTGTTTGTGAGTTTCGATATTTTTCCCCCGAAGAGTTGCCGGGTTATGGCCCGATAGGGAGATTGAGTTTGCAATCGACCTTTACCTCGTACCGCACCGATATCAAAGAGACCATACCGTATGCCACCAAATGAGTTAGCGTAGTTGAAGAAGCGCTTGTATGAGCTTAACAAGTTAGGTTTCATTAGACCGGGTACCTCCGAAAGTGGGGTTGTCCCCGCTTCGCTTGTGAAGAAGAAAGATCAATCTCCAGGTTGTGTGTAGATTATTTCCGCCACTCAATGTCAACGCTAAGAACAAGTATCCTCTTCCTAGAATTGATATTTTTGTTCGATCACCGTCTGGCGCCAAGGTGTCTTCCAAGATTGACTTGAGATCGTGGTACCATCAAATCAAGATTCGCCCGCCGATGCATAAACTGGGCGCTCGCTACTAGATAATGGTTGTCCGAGTATCTCGTTATGTCTTTTGGCTTGATGAATGCCCCGCGATACTTCATGTATCTAATGAATTCGCCTTTTATGCCGTAATTGGATAAGTTCGTGATTGTATTCTTGATGACATCCCCGTTTACTCTCGTGAAATGAAGAAGAACATGCTCAAGATTTGAGGGTTGTATTAACTGCATTCTAGAGAGCATAAGCTATATGCCAAGTTTAGCAAGTGTGAATTTTGGCAAAGGAAGTTGCTTTCTTGGTCATATTATTTCAAAATGGTATCTCGCTAATCCAAGCAAGGTATGTGAGGTTATGGACGGAAGTCACCGACGCTGGCTTCATGAGATTCGAGTTTTCTTGAAATGCCAAGGTATTATCGCCGCTTTTATTCCTAGATTTCTCTAAGATAGCCAAGCCGATGACGAGTCTCAAGCTAAAGAAAGATCACAAGTTTGTCCGACAGTAGGAGTGTGAGGCGCCGTGACCTTAAGAGAGTTGCTAATCATCGCTCGTTTCGGGCACGTGCATATCGAGAAACCATTTGATGTAATATTGCGATGCATCAAGATTGGTTTGGGTTGTGTGTTAATGCAAGATGGCCGAAGTATTATATTATGCTTCCACGCCACCGAGGAAACATGAAGGCAACTATCCAACGATGACTTAGAGTTAGCCGCAGCTGTGTGCATGCATTGAAGATTTGAGGCAATATCACCGGAAAATGTGTGCAATATCTTCACCGATCACAAGAGCCCTCAAGTATATTTTTACTCACCGAGCTCAACATGAGACAAATAAGATGGTTAGAGCTGATCAAGGACTACAACTTGCAAGTACACTATCACCCCCGACAAGGCAAACGTAGTGGGCGTATGCTTTGAGCCGCAAGTCACATCACCATACCGTAGAGCCATTGTTTGAAGATAGGTTCAACTGCTGCATCATGCGCCTTGCACAATATCCAAGTTCGTTGTTCTCTAGATCAATAGATCATTGAAGGCCAAAAGATCGATCCCGTATCCGCTACCTCAAAGAAAGAATGAAGAAGGAACCAATCCCCATTTCGTGGTCGATTTATAATGGTGTACTTTGTTCGACAACCGCCTTATCGCATTAAGGACCGCGGAACTCAAGAACAAGATGAGCTGATGAAGCTCATCTTTCCAAGCTATCCATTCAACCCGAAGCAACAAGACGTATCAGCGACCTCGAGACCTTGTTATTGGTGGACCAAGATGAAGAAAGAGATAGCAGCTTACGCGGGCTCGATGCGTATACTTGTTGTCGCGGTCAAGGCCATTCACATGAAGCCGCAGATTACTGAAACCTCTCGCCGTATGGATGGAAATGGAATGATATTAGCATGGACTTCACTGTGGTTACCAACTTTCAGAAAAGGGGAATGATTCAATTTGGGTGATTGTCGATCGACTTATCAAGTCACTTCACTTTCTACCTGCCACAAGACTACTACGTGCCACCCCCAATATGCCGATCGTTATATCGCCGAGATTGTTCATTTGCATGGTATGCCCAAGACTATCGTGGTACGATAGGGGACCACGCTATCAAGCCACTTTTGGACTCATCCGCATGAGGGTATAGGGAACCGCAGTTGTTGCACAAGCATCGCTTTATCATCCTCGCATTTCGTGCCGAACAGAAGACTTAATCATATTCTCGAAGATATGTTGAGAGCATGTGTTCTATCCGCTAAAGGATCGTGGGGAATCTTGGCTACCCTTGGCTGAATTTACAACAACAGCTATCAAGAGAGTATCAAGGTAGCACCATTTGAAGCTTTTGTATGGCGTAAAAGTGTAGAACCTTCGTTGAATTGGTCAAAGCTGAGAAAGGCGATATTACTACGGTATTGACTTTGTCCCCTCAAGCCGAAGAAAAAGTTAGAATTATTCAAGAACACATGAAGGTCAGTCACGACAAAAAGAGTTATGCCGATAAAAGAAGAAGGCGCTTTTGAAGTAGGTGACTATGTTTATCTAAGAGTTTTCTCCAATAAAAAGGTACACAAATCGGCTTGGAATGAGGAGGAAGTTTGCACCGAGATATGTAGGACCGTGATAAAATCGGAGAAGAAAGGTGAAGTTGCATATGAGCTACAATTACCTCGAGTCAATGAGCACCATCTTTCCGTCTTTCACGCCTCTCGGAAGAAATGTTTGCGTGATACCGAAGAAAGAGTTGAAGAACAAGAGCCGAATTAGAGTCCGATTTTTAGTCTATAAAGAGGAGCCTGTGAGAATCATGGATAGCAAGGAAAGAGTCACTCAGTAATCTAGTGAGTGGAGCTACCATGATGATCGCACGCATCATGGGAAACTGAGATTATCCGAAGTGAAGCCTACCCCCAAATTCCAGAAAACTTGTTAGTAATTCCAAATCTCGACCTAGATTTTAAGGGGAGGGTCAGAACACCTCAAGTGTTAAGAAGCAAAAGAAGTATGATAATTAATTAATCCTTTAATCATCATTAAGCATGGCATGACTATCATCAAGCATGAAACACTAGGTTTCATCTCATCATCATCTCATGTGTGTTGCATTTTATTTTTAATTGCTTGCTTGATTGATTACATTAGTTAATTAATTACATTGCAAATCACTTGATCAAGTTTGATCCATCGTGCAGCAATTTGAAAAGTTTTAACAAAATTTTATTGCAAAAAGATTTGGGTGCAAATTTGTAGCTAAAAATTAAATGGTTGAAAAATTCCCTCTTTTAAATGCCCTTAATTCAAAAATGAATTTGTACCTTTAAAATCTGTTTTTGAATTTGAAATTGACCTTTAAATAAAAGCTGTTTAGTAATTTCTCTCACAACTTTTATTTTTGGACCAATCACATGGAAAAGGCTTTGCAAAATGGTCAAACGCGGTGCATCTATCTCTGGCTTTGGTTTAATTCAAAATTTCAAAAAGTAGCAGAAGCTCAGTCACGGCCAGCATGCGCGAAGCATGCCCGCTCTCGCTCCGCTTCCTCGGCTCTGCCCGCCAAGACGCCGTATCGGCTAGGCCACATGATCGCGCCGCGGGTCGACCGCTGCGCCGCTGCTGGGCTACACGCGCTGGCCACATCGCCTCGCTCTGCCTACCACGGCCAGCGCGCCCGCCCTACCGCCGCCCAAATTGAAACGCTACCGGCACGCCCCACTCGCCTCACACCCGCCTCGCCTTCTTCTCGCCTCGCCAGCGAACCGGCGAGAGCGGGCCAAGCAGCGAAGACTGCGGCAGCTGCCGCTTTCCACCGCTGGGCGCGCAGCCGCTGCCCACCACCGCTTCTACCCACGCCAGCAAGCACGACCTCCGCCTCACCCTCGCGCACCCATCCTGAGAGCCACCAACCGCTTAGCTCTGCTCGCTCGGTGTGGAGGGCCCACCGGCCGCTCTTCTCCTCAGCCACGGCCAAGACGCCACTTTGGTCACGGGAGTTAATGCCATACAGCTCGCCACCTGCTCAACGTACCGGCACCGCGATGCTCGCCAACCACGCCACTCAGGAACCCTTCTAGACACCCCGCTGAAGCCTCGCGGCTGGCCCACGCTGATCGGAGGCTCCACCGGCCGGCCGTCTCTAAAGCTCGCCGAGGCTCGGCCTCGCCACCGTACAATTGTCGCGCGCGTAACTGGGACCCTCGGGCCTAACTCGCACCAAAACCCTAGGGGCTAGTGCTTTGCCTTGAACCCCGCGGCACCTTGTGCGCACATCGGAGCCGCCTCAAGTGCTCTGACCCCACCGCGGCCGCCATGCCGAAAGCGGCCACAAATGGCGGAACTCCGGCCACAGAGTTGTGCCCTCGGCAGAAATTCTCGCTGGGCGCTTGCGCCACACAATCGCAGGCGCTCGCCCGTCACGCCTGAAAGCAACGCCGATGCACCCTCGCTCGGGTGCCCGCCGCCGCGGACTCGATGTGCGCCCTCGCCATTCAGTGGTTTCCTCGTCCATCGGACCGAGTCCATGGACAAAGTAGGGGTTCCGCTTTTTCTTTTTATTGTTTTCTAGAAAACGTAAATGGTTTTAAATTCATATTCCGGTGCATGTATGTGGATCCAAATTTGATAAAACTTGCTCTAGGTTGCTTGTGAGTAGATCTTACTCAGGGAAAAATATGAAATGCCATGTGATAAGTTTTCCTATGCAGTTTTATTTAATTGTTGAAAAATGCTATATTGAGTAAAATGCAGAAGGGAAAATTGAAATACTGCTCTGTGATGTGGTTCTTGTTTTGTTAGGTTTGTAGCTTCATGATGTACTTTTTGTGAAAATTTATACCATGCAGCTCCCTCGTGTAAAAATATTGAAATGTGATTTAATTCTGCATTTTAGTCTATTTCTTGTTTATTTTGTAGTACTAAATTACTTGGTGAAAAAGTCTTGTAACTTGATAACGCTTTTGTGCTAAGCAAGAAGTTCTAAAGCAAAATATGAAATCTATTGTTTTAACACTTTCTCACAGTACAAAAGTTATTAAATGTGCATTTCTGTCCTATTGCTTTCACTTTCTGTGCAGGCTGTTATACTTAGTAAAAATGTAAATGAAAATTTTTATCATGGCTCCCTGTTTTGGGCAGCTAGTGTAGCTACTGTAATTTTTGTAGAATTTTCTGCATTAGCTTTAGGTATGTAAGTCACAAGTTCAAAGTGCTAATTCTCACGAAATGATACGGCCTTGAATTAATTGGTTTTAATGAGTTTAATGTTGATTTTTGAGCATTTCTAATTATGTAATGCTTGCTGGTCGATTATGCAGTACCATGTTTGAAAATGTGATGAGTGAATTAGGAGTAGTGCTACTTCTCTTTTATACATGTAAGTTAAGTGTGGTGTGTGCATACACACACCTAATTCTCTTTAGGCACTTCTCTAAGTGGTTGGGGAGAAGAGATATGCACATACCTATTAAAGAGAAATAAGTTGTTAGTGTATATGAGATGCAACGGCTTTTCCTCACAACAAAATGTTAACCATCTTCATTCATGAGCATCGACCTATGCATTCTTCATGCTTATACCAGACATCGTATCATACAGTTCAAGTAGGTACCTCCTAGTTTCCCTGCAAAGAGACGCAGGAGAATCCAGCTTGGAGGAGCAAAGAGCCCGAGGACCAAGAGGAGCAGTAGAAGCAGGAGAGAAAAGACCCGCCTCGAAAGTGTCTAATCATCAAGGCCAAGACCTTTGAGCAAGCAGGCAAGCCCCGAGCATTTCCTACCATGCTTTCTAAATAAATATAATTATGCTTTATGATTGATGCATCAAGTATGTGAGTTGTGTGTAAATCAAGTATTGCATTATAACTCTTGTTTTTACCCTTGAATACCTACCTTGATTACCCTGCTAGACTAGGACGAGTTTACTTGCTTACTTGCTTAGACGGTAAAACTCAGCGATTTCCTCACATCCGGGCGAGCATAGGTGGTTACCTATGACTGATGGAAAGCCTTATGTTGATATCATCCGGTTATCAATATGATTGTGATAATTAGAGACCGTGTGGAGTCCTTATGGGTTGTTGGACCACAGTGATCCGTCTCCGTCGACATGACCGCTCATGTAGCCACAATCGAAATATGTTGAACGATGCCCCACACCCCAGTCGGGCCCGATATCTCTTCCCAATCACGGCTTCCAATGACTATCTAGGAAATCGCCCCCCAATCCGCTCAGACCGCGACCCGAGATGACGGGGACCAATCGGAAGAGTAAGTCCGAGGTCCCAAGACGTATCGGCTAAGGCAACGGCCGCCCCTCAGACGGGTGGTCCACCGAACCGCGGTTTCTTCCTGACATAAAAATAATGCGACCAGAGATTCACCTATTCACGAAATGCTATTCAGTGGAATAACCGCCAAGATAATCAAACCAACCCACCGCCCGGATAAAGGAATACTTGACTTGAGCTAATACCATCGTAGTAAATGATTGCGGAAGGTGGTTAAAGATGATGATGAATTAAGTTGTTATGATTATAGCTACTACTTGATTGCTTAATTATGATTAATATATTACAAATGATGCTTAGTATAGGCTACTTTACCTAGCATAAATAGGAATGATTACCGAAATGGCCACTATAAAAATGGTTACCAATCGCTCCGCAAATGAGCCAAGCTATCCCTCTCGATAAAGCCCGCCATACCTCGAGTCTTTTATTTCCAAGTCGACAGAAAGTCTAAATTTAGTACCTTCCTCGTACTCGTGGTTTTTCTCCCCGCTTGTTGCTTCGCGCAGACGGGCATACCTGCACGCGCACGCGACCGCTCTCTGGCCCAAGGATTAACGGACCAAAGGGCATGGCCTTCATTCTAGTGCTCCCAACCGCTTTTGGTGGATTGACTGCCAAATTCGCACTGCATTTCAAACTTTTAAAGTGTGTGTTGTGTTGAGCTTTTAAACAACTTTGTTTTCGCGGTATTTCAAATTGAGACTCTGCTCTGTGGCCAACTTTAATTTCCGTATTCATGTTATCAACTATTTAAACCGCTGTAACGGTGAATGGTGACGCCTAAACTTGTACGATCTTGGTTGATGATGTTTGGTTTGAAATCCTTCAAGATTTCTCGACTAACGTTTTATAAGGGCTTAAGTGTTCTAAACACTTGTATGAAAGTGATTTTGCACTTATGCTTTATAAATTGGGCGTTCTCGCTGCGTGTGTCCATCTTGTAAATAAAGATGTTCTCCTACACCTATAAGCTGCTTGCATCCGTCTCCGCAACCTAAAATGGCTTGGGTGAAGTTCGAAAAGAGCCTAGTGTACAAAAAGCGATATGGGGCGGCTTGTTTTAAAGCAATGCAGGCGCATCTTCATGTACAACCGCATATGTGAAACGCTTGTCCCCTTCTTTTACCGTATCACTGAGAGGCCGCGACGCATGATGGCAAAATGCTTGATCTAACTTCCTTCGTAGGCACCGCCAAACCTGAAGCCGCTAACCGCTTGTACCGCTGGGAGTAAGGCCGTGGATCGATAGATCGGATCTTTGATGGATCTCAGAGATACCCTTCAAGATCGACGCATGTGTCCTAAGTGGCTATCCGCCGGCCGCTAAATCGGCACTTGTGGACCTTTATGGTTTCATACTTTATCCCGGTAGCCAATGTGGTGAATACTTGGTGGAGATGGGACACATCTTCTAGCGTAGGGTCAGAGGACAAGAATATCATCAAGAAGACAAGGACACACTCTCAAGAATAACGTTGAAGGGTACTCATTCATCGCTTCTTGGAATGTAAGTGTTCGGGTCAGCCAGCTTAACCCAAAAGCTACTCAATGGCCCACTCAGTGCCCCAATGCGCTTGAACGCGAAGTCTTGTGGGCTCTTCTACCCAAGTAAGCAGACGGATTTGATTGAATCCAGCCAAGAGACAGTCGAGTCGGTAAACCAACGTGCGAGGACAACCTACCCAGTAACTCATCAATAATTGAATGGAAACTGACTTCACCGCTACGCCGACTAAGGAGGCGTAATCCACGCTAACCCTCCAAGTCTTATCCTTTGTACCAAAGAAAACCGAGAGGAGCACGCGCCGTACTAGGTTGACTCATACCTGTTCAAGCATCTCCAAAACCTGTTGCCTCTATCTTTAGACTCTGAGAGCCTATAGAGTAACGGTAAGAATGAACTGCAAACCGACCGAAAGCACCGCGGATAAGTGGTGTATGGTGTGATCATTGTGCACGGCGAGAAGGTAAGGTCGCCACAAAGAAAAGCTCCTCAAACTCGCTGAGCACCAATCAGATCCTCGGTCCCGACACTGCTTGCTGCATCCCACCGTGTAGTCTTCCACTTGAAAAGTCAATCAAGGAGCAAATGAAGGTTCAAGCAGATACTCCCCGCAGAATCGGTGGATAAAGAGATCTCGGGTAAGGAAAAGACATCCACTTCAGCCCAATGGATTTCTTTACACGGGAGAACGCCTAACCACCAATGCGTTTATGATCATGTTGAAGTGTCCCAAAGGCAAAATCTTCACGTGGATTGAAAAATGTGAGTCTCTATACCTCAAGTAGCAAATTCTGAATCGGCGTATTAATGCCAATGAACCACCATCTAAGTAATTTGACGATAAATCGAGAAGACAAAGGGCTTACATGCCCATGGTGCCGCACTACCGAGGAGCGACAAAAGAATGGGCTTTCACCGCCAGAATTGACCAAGATTAACACCTCTACGTCCCAAAGTAACTCACCCCTTTGAACCGCAGAGTATAGTACGGATAGTGGGAGAGCAAATACGTAACCAAAACGAAGTACAACAA